>BOSO01003853.1:38199-103975 GCA_018403395.1 Gorsachius goisagi
CGCTCGTCTCGGCGAGCGTCGTGCCGAAATGAACTCGGATGCAAATGCGCCAGGCATTTACCGTCTGGGGGACGGCGAAGCGGCGCGGCGCTCCGGGGAGGGGGCTCCGCAGCCCCCTCTCGCTGGGCTCTGCCCCGTCTCGCAGCCTCTCCGAGCCCCGTGGTGAGGGCTGACGCCAGCAAGGCTATTTGTCTGGAGCAGCGGGTGGTTTTCCCATGAAATCTGAGCAGATCAAAACTCGGAGAAAAGAAACAGTGGGCTCCCACCCGTAGAAATTGGCCTCCCAGCCACTGAGGGGGTTTTGTCCCTTGCTGAGCATATCCGGATGATCCATGTCCGTGTCCCCCCCCTCCCCCCGCCCCGTGCCACCCTCCATGCTGTGCAGGGTGTGAGCCAGTCTCCCTGCCTGTTCCCAGCTCTGCCATCCTCATCGGAGGCACAGAGGCTTGGGAGCAGACCGTTGATTTTCCTGGCTGCTGCTTTTCATAGTGTTCAACTCCAGCTGCAAGGCCCAAATCTGCCTTCCCTCCCTCTGCTCCGTGGTGTTTCTCCCTGCTGGCCTCCTAGCGCCATTTTCCTTGCCTGAGGAGGCCAGGGCTTTGACTGTAGTGTGAGAGCCAAGGGCACAGTGAGCTGGTTTCCAGCTGGGCTTTCAAGGGTCCCACGTCTGTCCCACCGTGTTTCTCATCCCCTTTGGTTGGGAACCCTGCAGACAGGGTCCTGCATGTCACCAGTACCCACTTGGGGTCCCTTCTGTGTCACTGTGCACAATTGTACAGTTTGCTTTGCAGTTTCTGTTGCAAAATCAAGAGCAGTCTTAGTCTAGCACCTGGGGAGGATACTGCCTCTGAGGGAAAGGTATTTATAGCACTGCTGCTTTTGGCATGTCTGGAGCTGTGGTTGAGCCCTGCTGCCAGGCTGCAAGTAATGTCCAATTTACAGCTGATAAGCACGAAAAGCAGCATGCACTTAGCTGATTACCACCGTAATTGCCGATTGCCTTGGCAGCCTTCTGGGAAGGCTGTTTCTGGATGGGGAGTGTGTGCTTTGCGTGGGCTTTGGTTTGGAGCCACGGGGCCCTGTGAACCTGCTGCAGCACTCACCTACCCTGCCAGCGGTGGGATGTGCAGGCCTGCCCGTGAGGGCTGTCCGCCACCTTTCCTGCTGGCACGCTCCCCTCTCCAGTTGCTGGAGTTTCTGTACTGCTCCAAGCATGTACTCTCCTCCTTGTTTCTCCCTCCTGCTCAGCGGGACCACGTTCTACAGCACTGGGAGGAACGTGCTGCCATCCAGCTCACAGACACTGTAAAACATCTCAGACACCATCAATGTGGCCAAAATGTACAGTTTGATGCCTAGGTTTTACAGACTAGTGGTAAGTTTTGTGGGGGGCGGGGCAGCATCTTTGCCTGTGGATGCTGTTTGGAGAAGGGGCTGGGGAAGGACCTGTGGAGTGTGGGGTATCCATGGCTCACGTGGGTCCTTTCTGTGATCCTCCTTTGCCACGTATGTGTTCCAGGAACGCTAGGTGCCTGAACTGCTGGTCCCTGTTCCTCCATTTCCATTGCTCAGCAAAGCTGTGCTCTTTCTGGCAATGACACTGCAGCGTGCCAGATGTGTGCTGGCTTCTGCTGGAACATGTGGTTGAAATACTAGTGGAGGAAATATTTGCTGAGTCAACTGTTCTTTAAAGCTAAAAAACCCCCAAAGGTCTGTTTTGTTCTGGAAGTGCCTCCATGTCCTGCGTTGAGCCGTATGTTTCTGTATGACAGTGCTTTCCTTGTGCTCGCTAGCAAGCCTGTTCCTAAAGAAGAAAATCTCTGAAAACAGGAATGATCAGATAGGATCCGAGAATTTATCTTGGGTTTAAAGGTTTGAAAATAAATTTCCGATAGTACAACTCGGGTGACTTTCACTCTTTGAGCTGAAGCTGCCATCTGTTTTCCAGTGGCTCTGAGTCTTCTGCAGCCAGACCAAGTACTATGATAGTTGATCTGAGAGAGCAGCCCTTCAGCAGCCGAAAAGCTGTGCTGCTCAGCACGTTTCTGGGCTGTTTTGGGGCAAAGTGGTGACAAGCCAATACCATTCTTTTCTTATAAAGCTTGTGATCCCTTGGGATTTGGCTGTGCTTAGGCAGTGCTCCGGCCAGGCTGTAACCCTAGAGTGACAGGAGCTTCAAAGGCATGGTGACTCCATAGTCATGGCTGTAGGCACTTCTTTTTCTGCACAGTGGGTCATGGACCACTGAGAGCTGGCACCAACCAGAGGGTTGCCGTGTTCTGCATCCTTTAAAGATTTCCTCTGATCTCTTAATTGATGTGGAATGAGACCATCTTCTAAAGGCAGATGGGCAGATTTTTAAACTGTAGCACCTGTATTTAGTTGCATGCTGGGTGATGAATGCTCTTGCTGGTGGGAACACGTTTCCTCCCAGTCTGCTGAAGCCCTCTTGCTCAGGAGAGGTGGGTGGATGGCACCACATGTCTGCATGTTGCTCAGAAAGATAGGTCTCACCTTGTTTGACCAAAGGCTACTCCACGTTGCATCCAAGCATAGACATACATGTCCTGGAAGGGCAGGCTGCGCTTTCTCCAAAGGCCATGGAGCCCATGGGGAATGGAGAGAAGATGGTAGGAAAGGAGTGGGAAGAGAAGAGCCTGGCTTTGGGGCAGCAGGCAAGAACACAAGGGCCAGTCTGGCTGTAAGCGATAAGGCACTTAAAAAAGATCTGAAGGCTGTGAGGCCTGGTTACAGGTATTTACTAGGGGAACTTTGCACTAATATTTTTCTTCCCTTCATTGCAATTCATCTGCTATTTGAGCTGCAAAGATCAAAGCTGTCTTCCAAGCAAGCACACGTGGACTTAAGTAAATAGCTGGACCTACACCTCTCTCCAGTGAATAAACACTCTTTCCTCTCTGAACATTTTCAAGCGTAGCTCTCAGGCCTGGAATGCAAAATATTTCACATTAGCAGTGGGTGTTGCCCTTGCTTTCGATATTTGGGAACTTGGAACAAATGCTTATTTAGCAGCAGACAGACTTGGGTACAAACGTGCTCTTTGTGAAGGCAGTTGCTGCTGCGGTGTTTGCAGGGAAATTCCCCTGAGATCGGAGGGCATGCGATTGTTTGTCCAGACCCCAAGGAAACAGGTCTCGTTCTCCTAACATGAGTGGCAGTCTCATGGGCTGGGACAGGCAACTCTTTGGAGGCCTGGAGGGCAGCAAGGCTGACAAGATGCTTGGCAGATGCACAAGAACGTTCTTTATGAGGATTTAAGCTGCGCGGGCTGTTAACATTGGGTTTGGGGGAGTTTGCAAAAGCTGTGAACTAGCACAGTGGGTTTTGCTGTGCAAGTGAGAGGGGCAGCTGTACCAATTCACCTACCCAGGCCCCTGAGTGAACGTCTTTGGCATGGTGATACCTTCTGAAGAAGGCTGGTCATGCCTGAGGTGGGAGAAGGGCAAGTGTAGTGTCTTTTACCTTTATAAGAAATCAATTGTTTCTTGTGGGAGAGGAGAAAGGGAGATGAAGAAACGATGATTTGATGATTGGTAATATATTGGTTCTTGGGCATCAGCGTGAATTTCAGCATGGCAGAGGTGCTGTGCTGGGTGGCCTGTTTCCATGTTCTGCTCCTTGCCTGGAGGATGTTGGGAGGTGGCGTCCAAGAGCTGCTTGTAAATGCCTTTAGTCTGTTAGAAAAGCAGACATTATATCACACGGCAGGATTAAAGGGCTGTGCTGTGAAGGTAGCATACCTTCTGTGCCGGTTTGCCTGGAAGAAGCAATCCCACTGCTGGGCATAGAAGGATTTGTTCTCTGAGAGACCTGATGGGGAGCAGATAGGGATGCTTCAGTTTTTCAGGCTTTTCGTGTAGCTGCCTGCTAGAGCAGGGGCTGTTCCCTGGGCTTTGTTGTGGTTGGGAAGCTCTGCATGTGGTTCACGTCTTGTTCCTCATGTCCTTGTGAACTTTCAGCAGTCCAGACGCATTGTGCATCTCTTGCCTTTTAGGGAGGTTGTTCAGAGGGAGTGCAAATAAGGTGGGGGACCTTCCGGTCTTTTAGAAGCTGTTTGTTCACTTCCTAATGCCAAAGCTATTGAACCACAGTATAAGAAAGCAAACACATGGCTTTTTGATTCTGGAGGATGTGGCGTGGGCAGGGTCCTGCACTTCCCCCTCCTCCATCCCACCCGACCCTGTCAGGATCTGCTGTGCTGGTTGTGTTGATGAGCTGTCAGCTCTCCATTTGTCTCTCCTCTTCCTTGCCTGTTGCTGGGGGATCTGATGCAGCGGCTGCTTTCCTGCATTGCTCTTGGGTGCTACATGAGGGAGCAGTGTCCCATCACCTCTCAAGTCACACAGTGCCAGCAAAATCTACCTTACATTGTAGTGGGAACTGTTGCTATTGCTGTTTGTTTAGACTGGACAGCTGGTGTCCCTAAACAAAAAAGGGCCAGACTGAAGGATCATCATGAGGAAGACCATCTCCTGTTTTACTCTTCTTGTGCCTTCTGAACATACCACTGTGCAGGCAGTGGGGAGAAAGAGAGGCTTGCAAGGCATATCTTTATATGGATGTAGGTTGGTTTTGGAACTAGACCAGAGTGCAACAGAAACTTTGCAGGATGTTCATGAGTGTCTGTGGTTTCAAGGAGTGGAGCACTGGAAGAATAGTTGTCTGGGCTTTCTTTTGGATATTCTCCTCCATGGGAGATGGATGCAGGGTGGTTGTAGTGAAGGTCCTGTGGGCTCTTGAGGTTGGAGGCACATTCAGTGCGTTAAGCAGCTGCAGCTCTCCAGGTTCGGGCTGTGTGTCTGGGGGTCTGGGTGCTGCTAGAATTCAGGTTCAAAAGAGTCCTGTCCAGAGGTTTGTCTTGCCTCTGCAAGCTTTAGGCACATTGCACCACAGTGAGGATGAACCCGTGCCACCCCATCAAGGCAGGGACTCCATTTTGGGTCATTCCTTTGTTCTGGGGAAATACTTGGCAGCAAGTGCTGTTCTCTTGTGTTTACCTGTGTCTCCTTTTAATCTGTGTAGCCCCTGCTGTGTAGCTGCAGAAGATCTTCAAGCCAAACACAAGTGGTCTTTGTTTCAAAGCATCAATTTGTGTTGGCAGCCAGGTCTGCAGCGCATGTGCTTTTCATTGACTGCTGCTCCAGCTCTGTTCCTCGCTCTCGCCAGCTTTTTTTTAAAATTTAATAGAAAAATGTTTTTCCTGAGCTTAAAAGGCTGAGCCATACAGTACTAGTCTTAATTTAACACTTGCCTTTTTCGGGGAAGCAATCTCTGTGCACAGAACAGACTGCTTTCCTCTCCTTTGAGAGGTAAGTAATACGTGCTGTCTGATCAGCAAAGAGAGAGGCGAGGGGGACTTCAGAGTGGTTTGCAAGCTTCTGAAAGCCTGGTCTGTGTGCTTGGGATAAGGAGTTTTGGTGTGCCAGCCCAGCTCAGGCCATTCCAGAGCCTGCTTGTCTTAGAGCACTTTGGGAAGGTGCTTTTGTTAATAGACTTTGCAGACTGCTACTGCCCAGGGCTGCTCCTTTGATTTGGTCAGCTTTCAAAAATCCATCCTTTATCCTCCAATTTTAACCATCTGAAGTTGTTCTGCAAAGACTTCTCTTGAAACCGCATTTTAATCCTTAAAAATTTTAGGTGACATCCAGGCGAGGCCCATGTCACTACTTAAAATGTTCCTCTTGATAGTGAACAGATGGTCGCTGAGGTGTCCAGGTGCCCCAGAGAGCAGAAGGGAAAACTAGCCAGATACAGCCACAGGAGAATTCAGCCTGGGACTTGCCAGGGTGGAACATTGCAGTGATGTGAGTACTCACAAACTCCCTGTCCCCTTGCACAGCTGGTGCACACAAACTGTGTGTCTGGAGAGGAGGCATGGCTGTCTTTAACCGATGATTCCTCATGTGAGGTGAAGCTTGCCAGTGAGATACCAATGGCCTGTCTTCTCCTTGTCAAATTAAGCTCTCATTTGAATGGAGCAGGCAGAAAGTTCGGCATTTGTGGACTGGGGTGTGCACAGGGCCTCTGAGTGTGTGTGAATTGAATCCACCACCATCAGATGGTCTGGACCTCTGTGAGGTTGGGATGTTTTAGATTGGCGTTCGTATTGTGCAGGATGATGAATGAGGAAAACTGATATGAGCAGACTCCTGTCTGGGAAGTGGGGTGACACATTTGATTTGGGGTGCGTGAACCCTCCCTCTCTGGAAAGGGAGGTGTTTCAGGCTGGGAGAAAGTGGTGACACACACAGGGTTGCTGCCTGTACTGGGAGCTAGTGCAGGAAGGGGCTGGGGTTTAACTGAGTGATTATTAAAAGTCTGCTTGTATTTCAGTCCCTAGATGACTTCTGTCCTGGAGAGGACAGGAGTGTCCATGAGCGCTTTGCACTCAGACCTCAGTGCTAACAACAGATAGTTGCTTTCAGGGTAGCTCTAAAGGCTTTGTAACTTTCCCTCTCCTGTGATGCTCTTCAGAGATGAGGTCTGTCCCAGCATCAGGATTTTCTGTCTGAGTGCAGCTTGGGCCACCCTGAAAAGCAGCAAGACAGCGCCCTACTGCTGTCAATACGGGCACACCAGCAAGTTGGCTCTGCCTTCCATCACCCCAAGCCAGAGGGCTCTGTCCCCAGAGCCATGGCACGGGGAGGCCAAGCCTCATCCTGGCTGCAGAGGGGAGGCTTACGTGCCTCTGGGCAGCTCTATGTGGGGTTGTCCTTGCTGTCAAACGTGATGCTGGCGCAAGATAGGCACGGTATTGCTTAAGACCAACTATAAATGCTCTCCTCATTACAGTTGCTCGTTGGCCTCTTTAGGCCTCAAAGGAAGCCTTTGATTCCAAAACATACAGTGACTCTGCAAATGGTCAAAGACAGGACAAGCTGCGGCTTGCAAGTGCCTTTATTGCTAGCCACGCAGCGTGCTTTGGTGCATGTCCTGGCTCTGCTGGGGAGGCCCATCACTTGCGTGGCACGAAGCTGCTCCATGGTGCTGGCTCTGTTGAAGTTGCTGGCAGTGCCTGTGTCAGTGGGAAGCTTTCGAGGGAGGAAGGCTTTCCCAGCAAAGACAGGATCAGAGAAGATAAAACCAGACAGTCTTGTAGGTTGCCACACAGGGCAGTGCATCCAGTTCTCCCGAATCATCCATGGGTTTGTGCTGCTGAGGACAAGTCGTTCAATTGTCTCTGCAGCTGCCCTGCCAACACTGAAAGTCTCCTCCAGCAGCTGAGGAATTACGCAAATTGTCTTGGACCAAAGAAAACAGAGCTTCCTGTGAGTTACTTGTTGTTCTTCTTTGTCCCTATCCTTCCATACTGCCTTCTGTGAACACTGGGAGCCATCTGAGCGCACCTGGCAGGTGCCATGGGAGCGGCTGGTTCCTGGGCTGAGCCTCCTTCTGTGGCAGTGAGATGGCTGGATGCCAGCCGGTGGTCTTGAGATCACCCTTTCCTCCAGCCAGGTTTGAACAGGTGTTTATCTGCCATATTCCAAACAAAAGCTGAGCTACAAAGGCAACGTGTGTGATTTTTCTCTGCTGAGTTAGCTCCTGATGGCTCTCCCTGCATGTTGTGTGTGCTTGCAGCCTTCAGGTGTGTAAGTGGAGGAGCTGCTTGCTGGGGCCTCACCTGGCACAGCAGCATTGACCCTTCTGTCCAGGTCCTGCCTCTGTCTTGCTGCCTTGTTGCTCTGGCCCAGGTGTACCTGTCCCTTTTCCAGTTGTGCCTCCTGTCTCCCCTCTTCCTGGTTCCTATTCTTTATCCAGACCCTTCCATGGCATGGCACACATCCCCTTCTCGGACTTTCCTGTTGCTCAGCTTCTCTCTGATGCCTGGCTGTGAGCACTGCTGTTTTGCTAGGTGTGGCTGTGGCTTCCTCATCCCATCTTGAGATTGCCTTGAGCCAGGCCTCCAGTTCGTGACAGGTGGTAAGAAATCAGAGCAGAGCTGGAGCAGGACTGCTGAGATGTTCAGGTGGTTCTTGGAAATCAGGCACTTTTTTGGTAAGAATTCTTCCACTCATTTAAGGAAGAGTCTCAGAACCACGTGGGCTGAAACAGAAACCATTCATCTGAATGGTTGATCTTTTGGCAAGAAAATAAGCACCCAGGAAACAAGAGTGTCATGCTGGGCATCCTTCAGTGTCACACTGTGTTCCTGTGACCTTGCTGGGATTTGGCCCTGCCTCTCACTGGCTGGAGATGCTCTCCTGTGTGGCTGCCATGAAGACAAAGACATGCCATGGGTTTGATGGACCAATCCATTTTACTTGGATTGCTGAGCAGCCACAGTGAAAAGCCAGGCACCTGCAGATATCTCGGCACAACTTCTTACTCTCCAGGACCTGATAGTTGGGTGTCTGTTGCCCCTATTTGTGTGCTTCCTTGGCATTTGGTCGCTTAGGATGTCCTGGTGCTTTTCCACTGGTGGGTTAGTGACTGTCCAATAAGGACTATTTGTTCTCGAGATATGTTGGGAACCAGCTGTCCTGCTGCTATTGAGAAAAGCACTTGTTTTTCAAGGAGATTTGGTTAGTATTAATTTCTGTCTCTGTGAGTCTGTTATACCTGAACTTTTCTTTAATTTGTCACTGGGGCTTTGTATGAGATCTGTAGCAAGCTTTCTGCCTAGGTATCAATTTGTAAAAGTATTCCAGAAAGTGCCCTGCTTGCATATTCTTCCCACTCAGTGACTTTTGTCCATTTATAGCTGAGAGGTAATGTAGCAATGTCTCAATAGAGAAGCTGCCTTTTAATTAATATTGCATGAGCAGAGGAAATATTAGCTCCTCTGTCTACTTTCCTATTTTTGTGGCTTTTAATATAGATTCATAAATGGCTCTAATGAAAATAAACAAGGAACTGTTCCTTTTTGTGCCCTCTTTGCTTTCAGAGGTGATACTACAGGTCCAGCCTCCCTGGTGATGTTTACCCCAGGAGGCAGGTCCTGGGCCATAAGCTGGACAGCTGTGCTGCCCTGCACAACCATAAATAGTGATTGTGAAATGGGGCTGGTCTTCAGCTTTCCAGCAATGAAAAAAGAAGGAGCTGGATGAAATCTGCAGACCTGTAGGGCATAGTTGGCGACAGATACGGGGTATTGTGGATGATGCTTTGTAGCCAGGAGGAAGGCAGTGCTACATAGACTGAAGGTAGATGTGCAATGCACATCAGGCAGTATTAACTAGCATCCCTGAAATGCTTGTGACAGGTGACACAGAAATGATGCAAACCTAGAGAGAATCCCTGAGCAACCAGTCCTTCCTCTGCAAGCTTCAGATGCAGGCAGAGGTCAAAAACTGTGCAGAGGCCATATAAATAGGAGGGGCACCAGTGGAGCTAGTGGAGTGAGGCCTATTTCACGTGTCTCCTCAATGCCTTTTGGCAGCTCCACTTATCTCTGGCACTGCTGGATGCATGGGACAATTTTTTAGCTTGCAGCACCATGGTGGCTGCTAGGAAAAGCTGGTGTGTGTTGTTGGGAGTGCCTTTCCTGGGAGCTTCTTCCCTTCCTATGGGAGGGGAGCAAACAGGTCAGACCTGCAGTAAACCAGGTGGTGAAGCAGGATGCTCCAGAGACTCGCTCACCTTGAGCTGGACCATGGCACAGCCTTGTTCTGTGGGGAGTATGGCTGTGGGATTGCCCCACATGTAGAGCTGCGTGTGGCATCCCCCAGCCTCTGTGCCACCCCTTCGCTCCTGGGAAGGCAGCGTGACTGGATGCATGCTTGCGGGTGGGCCATGCAGAGGCGGCTGCGTGCAGGGGTGCACCACTGAATCCCTGCAGAGGCAGCTGCGTGCAGGGGTGCACCACTGAATCCCTGCAGCAGTTGCCGCAGCATGGATGTCATTTTCAAAACTATGGCACTAGATGAACCGTTTTTCCCATGAGCTGTAAGCTGTCTGGAGAGCTTGGCCAGCTGGATCTTCCTGGCTTCGTGGCAAATCCATCTGGGGCTCTACAGGCAGTTAAGTAAGGAAAACTTAGCTGTAAATATACGGCCATGACCTGGAGAGAGAGTTAAAATATTTATCCCAGAGCATGTCTTGAGAGATAAATAAGGTCCCTGTCTGCTTCCTTGCATGCAAGGCTCGGGAGGCAGCTGTCCCTTTGTCCTCAGCTCTCAGAGTCCTCCTTGGAGCAGGAAGGTTGCTTTTGGTGGGCTTAAAGTCCCTGTTGATAATGTAAACATGTAGCTGTCAGCAAAATGGAGAAGGGGGATGCCAAGGGTCCTTGCACTGGTGTCAATGTGAGTTCTTGTTTGCACCCTCTCTCCCCCCGTCACCCCCACCCCCCGACACCGGCTTGCTGCTGTCCCAGCTCTCAGCGTGTTTGTGGAGCTTGCTGCTGAGCCATGTCTGCCTTGGGGTCTGCCAGGTAAAGTTGCAACCCTCCCTGCAACCCTGGCCCCTTCAGAAAGTGGGTTCTGCAAGACATCCTGACCAAGCACATCCGAGAGCCAACGCCGTTTTGGGTGGTACTGCCGAGGTTTTCCTCCTTCCAGTGGGTTTGGTGGCAGCATGCAGAGAATCAGCTCACTCAAGCCAGCTTCAGTGCCAAATCTGCTTCATTCTCCAACAAACAGTCCTGCGAGAGCAAGGAAGGCTGGCTGGCAGGAGCGTGCTGTGCCCAGCGCAGCCTTGGCTCAGGTGGTGACCCGGCAGCCTCGCTGCATAGAGAGGAGCTGGCTCTGAGCAGCAGCCCTGTCTTCTCTGGTGGTGTGCTGATGAAGCAGCTGGCTTTGCTCGGAGGTCTCGCGTGCGTGCTTCTCTTCGCACTGCTTCCCTTGCCCTGGCCTCCTCCCCCCCCTCCCCCCACCTCCCTCTTTTGTCTTTGCAGCCTGAGTTTCCATTCTCTGGGCTGGCCGGGGCTCCTGTTTGCTGAAGGGAAGCACGGGGCAGCTTTATGGAGCTTGTTCTGTTTTTTCCCATCATCTCCTGGAACGGTGTTTCAGCTGGAACAGGAAGAACGTGAAGCCCTGGCCAGGAGCCCCCTCTGCACGCACAGCAATGTTGTGGAGGAATCCCTCTTGGCTGGGCTTGGGATGGCAGGAGCAACACAGCCTTTGGCCCTCAGCCTGAGTGAAAGGGCAGGAGGATGCAGCGGCGAGCACTTGTGTCATACCTGGAGGCACTGGCCTCAGCTACCATGAGATGAGTTCTCAGCCACACGGACTTGGTGGGTTAAGCAATGCAGCCTCATTGCCTCGGGGTCTCGCCTCCAGACCTGGGGCAAGGACCACTGAGCCCCGAACCAGCTCTGTCACAGCTCTTCCCTGCTGGCAGGACCTGCCTGGCTGTTCAACACTGTTTGGGCTCTCCTCTACCACCAGAGGGGTTTGGCTTGGTAAAGACCTTTGCATTCTCATATGCCCCTTGCTTAAATTGTGGGGGAAGTATCATCTTTCGAAGCCACTGCACAGGGAATGTATGGCTCATCCTGCCTCCATTTCGTGCCTGTCTGCCGTGTTTCCTTCCGTGGGAAAAATGTGCAATACCTTTGCTGTGTTGGCCAGGGAGCTTGGCCTCCAGAGCAGCCGTGTCTCCAACCTGCCACGTGCTGCCAGTAGCACACATCAGCTATAAATCAGTGTTTCTCTGGAAGCCAGGAAATTGCTGAAGGGCTCTGAGCAAGCCTGAGAGAGTCGGTTGGCAGGACCAGTGGGTGCAGCAAGCCTGTCGCTGGTGCTGAGTCACCCTTGAAGCATTTGTGTTTCTCGCTGGCAATGTCTGCTCGGGAGCCTTTGGATGACACACCATTAAAGATGGTTTAATTGAGTTAGTAGGATTCCTACCTCCTGCACTGGGCTACGGCCATCCTGCCTCACTTGTTCCTCTGTCTCTGTTTATCTGCCACCAAGACATTGTCCTGTTCTTCATGGGGGTCCCATGGCCACCACTGCCTGCACTGCTCAGCAAGCAGGCATGGGCCCATCTGCCTGACCAAAGCAAGCTTTCTTCTCCGTAAACCAGGGGCCACATGGTGCAGACAGCTGCCAGCATGTGCCTGTGCCCCAAGTGTTTGGGCAGGAGCAGCTGTGGTCTGGCTGCTAACTCTGCCCTGTCCCTCTCCCAGCTATACTACCCCGGCACTGCACTCCTGACTCAGGCTGGTTCTCTGGGGTACATGGGCTTCTCTCAGGGGCCTGGGACCACCTGGTTGCCTCAGTGGCCCAACAGAATGGCATCCTTTCCCTGGGACCAGGCACGTCCACCCAAAGATGCCTGTGCCTCCTCTTGCAGCAGATGCCAGGAGCACAGCCCTGTTGCAGAGCATGGCTCAGTGGTGTCAGCCTGCTCTCAGGACAGATGGGGGCCTGCGACAGGGCTGAGGTCAGTTGGTCTGGTTCAGCAGCCCCAGCTGTTGTGAGGAGCCAAGGAGCTTGTCTACCACTGGAACTTCCCTGGCTTGCTCCAGTTTTCCCCAGTTTGAGCAAGGTGCTGAGATGGTGGGAGAGACTGGGGGGCAAAGGCACAGCTAGCAGTTCAGCCCAGACACATCCTCTGTACTCTAAAGACCACTAGCGAATCCCTCAGCCTTGGAGACAAGCTGCGCAGCATGGTGGCTGTCCTACCAGTCCCAGTAAGCCTGCAGTGGGGTATGGGTTGGCAGCAGTCCTGCTCTGCTTGGCAATGAGGAGGAACCTCCTATAATTTCCCCATCGCTCTGTAGCTGCAGAGTAGCACCCTTGTTGCTGTTCTTGCTCATTGCCTGGAGCAGCAGCTAGCTCGTGCGGTGGGAAATACCCTGGACTTTACTCCCCACCACCACCCTGTCCCTGACTACAGAGACTATTGTATGATGTTGCTTTGGTGTGGTTCTTCTCTTATCCTGCTGCCTGGCTTTGAGCATACAGGAAAGCAGGGCCTCTGCTTGCTGCTGGTGCAAGTATGAAGGCTGTGGAGGATAGAGGCTGCAGAGCTCCTATGGCAGAGCTATGAAACTGAGCTTGGGATGGTCTTGGAGGAAGCAAGCCTGAGGGGTGTGTGGCTGGGGAGGGGGCTGGGATTCACGGGGTATGTGCTGAGAAAGTAGGATGGACAGCGTGAGGAAGAGAGAGGGGGAAGCCCCTTGACTGGGTGGGTGGGTGAGGTCAGTGCCAGGGTAGGTAGTCTGCAGCTGGGTACCTGGGCTTACTGTCCTTGTGCTCAGCCTTTTTCTCAGTTATACTGGTGTTTTTGCTCCTGCAGCACACGTGTGAGCGGTTCCTGCTTGCTTTGGGACTGGGGCTGCGTGCAATGGAGGCTGCAGGCACCTCCCTGCTGTGTGTGTGGGGCCAGCTGCACCCCGGCACAGTACTGCAAGTACTGCCTCAGTGTTTGCTCCAGCAATTGATTTACGGTGTTCAAACCTCAATGGCTTTGTTCTGGTTTCTTGCGATAATTGCTAAGAAATTGGGCTTAGCCATTCCCAAGTATGGGATCCTGGGCCTGGAAGGGCAGGGAGGGTTGCTAACCACAGGGGGGAAAATCCCCCACAGCTTGCAGCCTTTCTGAACAGTTCTGGGGATGCCAATGGGAATTATGCTAAGTGGTTGCAGCTTTTTGGTTTTTAATTCTAAAGCTTGGTTTGAAGGGCAGAGTTGGTTTCTCAAGGGTTGCTTGGAGCCTGTGTTTAAGAGCACCCCTCCATGCAGAGGGCAGTGGAGAAAGGTGCTGTGGGCCACCAGGGGCAAGCTCACTCAGACTGCAGTCCCATTGCAGAGCAATTGCCACTCATTGGTAGGCCAGCAGCCAAGATGTTTCCAAACAAGGGCTTGTGTCTGCCATTACGTTGTAGGGTTCCTCGTGGGGTCCGTGAGGGTGGTAAGGGTCTGGGCAGATGTAATCTTGCATTGGCACACAAGGATGGAGGTGAGGAAAGAGTGGACCGGCTCTGCAGTTTCTTTCCATTTGGGACCCAAGTGAAACAGCCAAGTACTGTGGGATAAGCAGATGCCCCCAGCTGTTACAGGATGGGGATGCCTCTGTGCCTACTTTCACCCTTCTGCTCTGGATCAGTAAATACACTTGAAAGGTTACATATCTGGGTGCTTTGCAATTGAAACTTTGATCATGGGTGCAAATGGCTGTGCTACAGGCTGATTCATCGTGTTCTCCGTGGAGCACGCAGAGAAGAACTAGGTGCATGGCCTGTGTGGTAACTGGCGTGGTGGTGGTGTGTAGGCATCGCATCTCCTGCAACTCCAGACTAAACCACCACGAAAAGGAGAGGCTCAGTGGGCATCTGAGTGGACCCATGCCCTCAGAACAGGGCTGTTGGATCCAGGTGTGTGATACAACTTGTAGGGGCAAATAGATGGTGTTTTCCTCAAGTCCCTCATCATCTTGATCCACCTCAGTATGACTGTGCTGTGTTTACCCCAGACCTGGAGCATCTAGGTGCTGGTGCAGTTCCTCCCAGCTCATGAAGCCAAAGCCGCTCTAGCTGAGCATTTCTTGGAAATGCTGTTTTGTACCCATCCAGCTGTGCTGGGGACTCAAACAGAAATTATTTTTTTCCCTGGGTGCAGAGTGAATTTTTGTTTTTACTTTAACTGCAGTGGGAAACAACATAGTTTTAAAAGGCTTGTATGATGGGTGCCCAAACACTCTCCAGATGTTGGGCTTGATCAGACCAAGCTTGCTGTGTTCAGAGCTCCTTGCCTGCATCAAACCATTTCCATCTGGCCTGGTGAGAGAGAGTGGTTTACTGCAACTCTACCCGTCTGAGAGGCTTTCTCAACTGGAACCTCTTGCACAGAGGAACATGCTGGCTGGAAATCATTTGGAGATGCAAATCTCTCTGGGTGTTTGGCTTGGCTGCTGTTTCCACAGTATCTGCTAAGCAGTGGAGTAAGCTACGTGTGGAGCAGGCATGCTCCGAGCAGCTGCTTTATGTGGCTATAGGGACCGACCCGCAAGGCAGGGGGGTTGCTCGTGTTATTAAGCACTCATGATTTTTCCTGCCTGCTTCTACAACTTCAGCTGGTGCAAATGAGCCTGCTGGCTCTGTGTTTGTGACCAGGAGGGGAGGAAAAGCTGACCCATGTGTTGTTCCCAGTCCTGGCATGCCAAAAATCTGCTTTTATAGGAGTATGTTCATAATGAACTGTGCCAGGAAACACATGGCTTGCTCGAGCCATGAATGGGAGGTCTGTATGGGGCCCTGTGCTCACCGAGAGCCTCGCGAGGACAAAGAGCAGATGCTGGCGTGCATTACTTGTTCTGTGGCAGTCTGCATCCTCTGGGCTGCGTCGGATGGGGGGCAGGAGGTGGGATCAAGGTGCTTAGTGCATGGTTGGTCCAGTGACGGCAGAGAGGGCAGGATGAGAGGCCGGGCGATTGGTTTTACTGCATACTGCTCTTTGTGGCTCCCCTGGCCTGGGGAGGGCTGGCTTGCTTCTCCACAGTCTGTTTGCAGCAGAGGCTGGGTTGGAAGGAGCTTGGCTGCTGCAGGCAAGCAAAGAAGTGCTGCTGACAGCTTGGCATGATGATTGTGGGTGGGGAAGAAGGAGAAAAGGAGAGATGTGTGGAATCCGTTGGGGCCCAGATGTCACAGGGACAATGGGGCCGTGCATACCATGCCTGGCTGCAGCAGGAAGGAAAGGCTGTCAGGTGAGAGGGGCAGACCTGAACGTTAGCAGCGCTTCAGCTTCTGCTATGTTGCTCCCTTGTGGGCGCTGCTGCCAAGCCTGCATGGGCTAAGCTGCTGGTGAGGAGTGCACACCCAGCACGTGAGGAGTTTAACTTACCTGCAGTGAGTGAAGCCTTGTTCTCACGGGGGGCTCAGTGCTTCCTTTGGACCAGCAAGCTTGGGATTGCCCAGCCTTTGGAAGCAAGCTGGAGCTTGAACCCTGAGTCTGCTGCTGTTTGATCCCAGAGTGGCTAAAAGCAAAGCCCCAGCATTGGAGCCATTCCCAAGGACTTGGCAACAGAAGGAATTGCTGCCTGCAGACAATGATGTTTAATAAATTGCTCCTAAAGACAAGACCTGTTTTATAGTGCTTTCTGGGAATGTGTAATTGAAACCTGTGAGAGCCCAGGACCCCAAACCCTAAGACAATCCCCACTGTGCCTTTTGCGGCCTTGGGATGGAGCACAGGTCATAGCCTTTTCTGAAAATATGCCTATGGTTGCCTTTGACACCAGACTTCTGCTGTGGCCCAATATCTTTCCCAGAGACAGTGGCAATAAATCAGTCCCGTGTTTGGGGCTGTCCATGTCTATCCCACGTTGAGCTCCTTTGGACCATGGGACCTGAGTGTGAGCTGCTCGGTCCCTTCTGCTGAGGTTTGAGCCCTTCTGCTGAGCCCTTCCTTCAAGGGCTGCCTTTCTCGTAGCCCTTAGGGCTTGCAGGGAGCCAGGTGGTCTTTGTAGCTGCGGCCTGGGTTGTTGGTTTTGCTTGGGGTTAGCAGCAGCTAAGCATGCTGCTGAGAAATGCAATGGCAGCTTCAAAGCTGCCTGTGTCTTCCTTGCCTCATTACAGGTCTACAGAGCTGGGAGCAAGTGCTGCAGAGTGATTTGAGTCCAGAGTGCATTGGCTCATCCAAATGTTCCTTTTGCCTTAGTGATTCCCCATCAAAGAGGAATAGCCTGTGTTGCTGCTGGGTTGATTGCAGAAGCTTTGTTACCTCACTGATCTGAGCAACGGCAGTGGCAGAAGCATGAAGGTCATAGTGTAGATATGGTGGGGTGTTGATACCTCAGCAATGGATTTCCAGGTGGCAAAAAGCTATCGCTGCCATCTTGCTTTGCTGAGGTTTGTTAATTAGCTGACACATCCAGAGCTGGTTGCTTGGTAGAAAGTGGTGAAAGTGTCTCTCAATCCTGCTGTTTCAGTCTGAGGCTGAAGGGGCTGCGGCCTGGGGATGGGCTTGGGCTACTCCCGCTGCTTGCTTCAAGTTGGTGGCAGGGGCTAGGGCATCTTTAGCCAGGTCACCCTCTCTCCCAGCTGTATACCCAGCCTCTCCACAGGAAAGTGCACTGTGTGGTTGCTGCAGGGTACCCAGGGCCTTCCCCAGGCGAGCTGCTGTGCTCCTTGCCCTTTGGGTGTTGCAAAGGACCTTGTGCGTTTGGGGAGCCAGGAAGAGCAGGCTCCCCACCTGTGTCCTGCAGCAGTGTCTTCCTAGGGCGCATGGCATCTTTGCTAACTATTGAAGAAAGCAGACAGGGAACAAATGTTTAGCAGCGTGTTACCAAACTCTGTCTAGTTAGGTGCTGAGCTGGCGGTGTAAATACATCCAGCTCCCACCTCAGGGCTGAGACTGGCTAGCTAGTTGTGCATCCCTGGGAAGTGCTGGCTCCGCAGTGCAGCTGGGACAGCTGTGAGCTCCCCTGCTCTGGCATGGGAACATTTGAGGTCCTCTCTGCTTTGTGAGGCCAGAACAGATGCTGGCCAGCTGTGTCCTCTGCCAGAACAACTCCTTGGGGGAGCTGGCTGTGCCAGCTGTCCCCCCTCCACAGCTGGGGCAGATCTGAGGGCTCCTGCTGGCAGGGGAGAAGAGGAGGAGGATGGTTCCCCTTTGGGGAGGAAGGATGCAGTTCGGGTGCTCTGGGCTTTGCTGCGCTGGGCACTGCAGATGAGTTGCAGCTCCTCTAATCTGCTGTTCCAGATGCAGAGCATTAAAGGAGCTGGCTCACATATCTGGCTGAACTGAGCCAGGGTGAACTTTGCTGAAGTGCCTCTGGAAGCAAGTCTGCAGAATAACATTCCTGGGGCCTGGCTGGAGAGTGGGGCTGGGCTACAAGCTGCAGAAACCCCACAGTGCTGGGCTTGCTTTCTAAACCAGGAAACCTTAAACTTGCACAAAGCCCTCTCCCGAATCCCATTCCCATGCTTTTAATGCCTTGTTTGGTTGCAGGCAGCTTTGGGATTATTCATTTCCTTGCATCAGCTGTGGTGTCTCAACCTAGGCTCTTTTGGGTACAGAGTGAAATGGATCCTTCCTTTTCCCTCTCTGTCCTCTGTTCAGAGCTCTCTTAGCTTGGTGAGGAGGTGCCCAGGAGCTGGGCACTGGGCATGCCTAGGGATGGGCAGTTCAAGGTTGAGGGAAACATGGATCTCCCATGGGGCTGGGGACATGGGGTACTGCAGCGTGCTTCTGGCACCGCAGCCATGGCAAATGCCTGCCGAGGCTAGCTGTTGCCTGCTGAGATCTGTGCCAGCTTGCTTTCCTCCATAACTGCTGCTCAGTGCAAGTGCCCCGGGCAGGTAGGGGGCTGCCATACTGTGGCACGTGCCATTGCCCAGCCAACTTGCCTGCTGCTTCCCCAGCATGGCTTTAGGTGAGTGAGACGGCTGCAGAGACAGAAAGGGTTGGGGGCTGTGCAGCCGCTGAAGGGCTTGTGGTTGAGGCTGCATTCCCAAGCGATGTCGTTAGGCAAGGAGACAATGATTTTTGGATTGCTTCAAGATGTAGGCGACTTGGCCTGCAAGGCAGGGCAGGAGATGTGCTGCCTGATCTCCCCAGCTTCTGCTCTGCAGCACCCAGATGGGGTTGGGCTACTGGAGCCAGGCGAGCACTGGTGTGGGACTGGCACTGACACGTTAAGCAACGGATGGAAAACCCAGCTTGGGTCAAGGCCTGGTTTGTAATACTGCCCCGTGCCCTTGCAGCCTGAAAGATGAGCATAAAAGTTTGGGTTTGCTGCCATGGCAGGGACTCACCAGGCAGCATCCGTGGTGCTCTCAGGCCTCTTGGTATGGTGCAGAAGGTGGGCTGGGTGCTTTTGCTGGTCAGGCTGCACCAGAGCCACAGACTTTCTCATTGGCTCTAGGCCTAAATATAGCCTTAGAGATGGCTGATCCCTCAGGGGCGAGTCCTGCCGCACCATGCATGTTCTGGCTGTGTCTCCACGATTACAAAGCCCAGCACCCCACAAGGGTCTGCAGTCCATGAGGTTTGCTGCCCGTTGCCCAGCAATCGCCACTGCACAGCGCAGGAGGACAGTGTGCAGCCTCAGAGGTGAGCACTGAGACTCACGGCTGGGCAGCTTGCTGCCACCTCCTTCCCCAGGAGCCCTGCAATGTCTCTGTGCCCAGGACCTACCAAACCTGGTGCTGCCCAGGTGGGAACAAGGATGTGGGATCCCTGAAAACATCAGTCTCCATTTTCCAGCACTAGCCCCCAGCTCTGCCATGGCGCTCTCAGATCCGTATTACACTTTTGGTGCATTTTCTTACAGCTCTGGCTGATGAAAACAGCAACACTGATGTCTCTCGATTTCTAGCTCTGGAGAGTGGCCCCAAACCAAAGCCATTCCTAGGCTGTACTGCAGTCTGCTGCCACATCTCTGCAGTAATGCTGTGGCAGCATTCGAGGGGGTGGTTGGCTACCATGGGGCTAGGTCTCCTTTGCTGGAGCTGTGGAGAGCCCTTTGCTCCCTGGCAAGCTCATAGGATTGAAAAATCTCTCTGCAGAGCTTCAGGCAGCGGTGACTAACTTCATAGGGTTGCTCTCAAAGTCTGTCCTAGATGAGGCTTTGCTGGTTTTATTTGTCACCCTGAAATGCTCACCCTGAAATGCTCTACACATACTCAGCCCACTGTGGCCTTTGAGGAGGCTGTAACAGCCAAGTCACACTGATACCCCAAACCCAAAAAATTAATTGAGATACACTTGTTAGAAATTCAGACTGGCAATGCAGGTGTTGGAGTGAGGTTTTTTTCTTGGGGAGATGCTATTTGCCTCCTTAAATAAATGAAATTAATTTTGAGCAGGGGGATAC
Organism: Gorsachius goisagi; assembly: GCA_018403395.1. Classification (NCBI taxonomy): domain Eukaryota; kingdom Metazoa; phylum Chordata; class Aves; order Pelecaniformes; family Ardeidae; genus Gorsachius; species Gorsachius goisagi. The sequence goes on from BOSO01003853.1 coordinate 57,922, forward strand.
CTCTGCATAAAGGATGCTGTACTCCTGTGTTATCTTCGCCGTAAGTATGCTTTCAGAGCTGGGATGTGATCTGAGCCTCCTCTTCTCTCCATCCTTGTGTGTCCTGCTGGTCCCTGTTCCCTCCCTGCAAACGATTTGTTCCATGGTGTGTGGGAATGATACCCTGGGGACCTGTAGGTACCAGCACGAGTTCCCTACACAAGTCACTTAACCTTCATCTATTACCTCAACAGAAGGGTTTTGCATTTCAATTAAATAGCCTTTGCGTAAAACACCACTGGGTGTTTTCAGGTGTGCTGCATTTCAAATGTGTTTATCTAATCTAGCTGAAGCTTACCTGAAAAGCTTTCTGTAGCCACAGTTGAAACGGTTTTAGGCCAGAAACATGTGTTGAGGGTTTCTTTTTCTCCCAGCCAGGGGTGGCTTATGTCACACGTATGCAAAGAGCAGGTGATTGCCAGTGCACACATTTGGGATTGCGGCTCAGTGTTGGCTTTGTGGGACTGTGGCTGGCCCAGTTGTGTTACTAGGGGAGAGCTTGGCAGTGGTTTGGCATTGCTAAGCTGACTTCCAACAAACTTGGTGTTGCTGGGTGTTTTTTGGGGTGGCTCTTGCTAAGGGAAGAGAGAGAGTCATTTTGCTTCTTTCAGCAGCCCCTAGCAATGCAGCCCAGCTCATGAAGCCACAGCAGAAACATGCTGTTGTGAAGGTGTCCAGTCAAACTGAGCAGGGATCGCCTTTGCTCCCCACCACGTCCTGCAAGAGCTCTCTCAACAGCCCCAGCAGTTCTGTCAGCCTCCAATGACTAAGCCATGCATGACCATGGCGCTGCCACACAGTGGTGCTGGGTGAATGGAACAAGCAGAGGTACTTTGTTCTTCATTCAGTACAGGTGGTGATGTCTATTGGCTTTATACAGGTTTTACCCAAACTCTGGCATAATGGCATCCCACACAGATTGCCCTCTGCTTGGGTAGCTTTCTTGACCTTCTGTCCCAAAAGCCCAGATGAGGTGGAGGGCATGCATGAACACTGCTGCCTGCAGTCATTTCATGGACCAGGGCTGTATAACTTCTATGGGCAAGTGCAGCACTACCCCCTAACACTGGGCCCTGGTGCTCTGGGTTTAGAGTATTGTGAAAAGCTGTGTCCAGCTCTGGGCTTCTGATGTCTTCCACCCCAAAACATCTGGACCACATCTAGCTGCTGCCAGTCTTTCCTTGCAGCCCAAATCTGATATATGGTTGGAACAGTGGTTTCCAGCATGTGCAACCAGTCCATCTATGGCACCTTGGATGCTATTGTCAAAACAAAACACAAGTTTTTGGCTCTTACTGCACTTTAACACTTATCTATCCCAGTTGGCTTTTTTCACCGAGTGAAATGCAATTGCACTGGCAGTGATGGGGCGAAAGCAGTTCTGCTGCTGTTTAGTACCATATTGCTAATGCTGACAATTTAATGCTAGAAGCACACCTAATTTAAAATATGTCTTAATATCCTGATGGCATATGCCTTCAGAGAGAGGTGCCTCATCGCTAACTCCAGCATTAACATGACTAATAGACTGTGAAGGGTTTGGGGATGAGACACCAAGAGGAGAACTGATCCAGCTCCTTCATGAACTCTCCTAATGCACACTGCTGGCATGCACGTGCTTTGTACCATACAGGTATGGTTTGATGGACATATGCCTTGATGCCCTGAAGCATATCTGTGGAAAAGGACAGCCCCAGCTCCTGTAGGTTCAAACCTGAGTGGATTTGACTGTCCTGTTTCCCTTTGCTCCTGTCTGTCCCAGCAGCCTCTTTTGGCATGGCCTCATCTCCATGGAGCTGTTGTGTTACTGAGCACATAGCTGTGTTTGCATGGGGTTGGGTGGTTGCTACCCTGCTGAGTGCTCTTGGTGAGATAGATCTGATGTGTGTGGAACTAGATGTGTGTACCTATGTAAGAATACACATTCCCACATATTGTGTTGCCTTTGGGTATGTGTTCATCTTGTGGTGTTCATGAGACAACTGTCACAGACAGATGGATAGTTCCTACCTTTTGGGGAGGTGCATGATGGCTGATGATGGAGACTCCACTGGACACTGGAGCACAGCATGCTGATGGGGCTTAGCTCAATACAAGACCCAGGAAATAGTACTTCAGGCACTGTCTGCAGCTTTGTCATTCAGGCCACAGGGGACAGTCTGTGGCTACTCCTGGTGGCCTTAAATGCTGTGTGTGCAGCTGACAAGTGATGCCCGCGCAGGAGCTTTGGGACTTACCGTGGGAACGTTGCCTGCACACCAAGGTCAGTGGCACAATTGGGTGCTGAAGGTAGAAGGCAAGGCTGCAATTGAGGTCATGTCCTAGACCCTGTAGAGGTGGTGTTGTGCACTGCTGTTCCTGTGACCTCCCAAATCCTTGCTGTACCCTTCCCAGTGGCTTCTTTGGGGTGGCTGAAAATGAGAATTGAGCCCACAGTCCCATCTTGCAAAGGCTGCAGGCAGGAAAGACCTCTGTCTTCTCTGCCCCAGTGTCTTTGGGAAGAGGCTTCTGTGGTTTTCACAATGGGAGGACTTTGTTGCTCTCTCTGTTTGGACTATGGGGAAAGGGTGTTAGCAGACACAGGCCGAGGTGTCCCTGCTCCTGGGTGACATTGTGCTTGGAGCCTCATCCTGGGGAGCAGCAAAGCTGGATGAGTGGCTGTGTTTATGCCTTGCTGGCGCTGTGAGTGGGGGAGCTTGGGCTAGCTGTGCTGGAAATGCATGGCTGGCACTGGGATGCCCGTGAGCGGCTGCAGGCGGGAGAGGCTTTGATTGGCACTTGCACTACGTGGTGTGCTCCAAAGGCTTTCGAGCACGGAAAGAGCTCGCGAGGCTTTCTGGAATGTCTAGATGCTCCCTTCAAAACATCCCCTTCAGAATAGGATCCCTTAGCTCTGGGTGACTGAGCTACCCTGTCAAATTACATCCCTTTACTAGGCTTTTATACAAACACCAGGCAGGAGGATGTGGCTGAGCCTCCAAAGAGGAACTGCCCTTCAGCTGGGCTCGGATTCTGTTTATGTAACTCATCCAGGCAACCACTTTCTGAAGCCGTTTTCCTTGTGGTGGTAGGAACGCACCGCTTTGACCACTTTCTTGTTCGCTTTCATGCTTCTAAGATGCTCAAAATCTGCCTGGCTTGGCCTCTTTCCCTGCAGAGCATGGTGCTGGGAACAGAGTCCAACAGCAGTCAGCGTGTACTGAATTGCCCTTTGTCTGCTTTCCTTTCTGCGGCCAGCTGGTAATCGGAGCAGAGCGCCTGCTTGGCTGGCTGTGGCCAGGCAGCAGCCAGATTTAGGAGTATGCTAGCATGGTCCCTAGGCAGCCACGTCAGGAGGAGGATTCTTTGGCTTTTCCACCACTGCAAAGAGATGCTTCCAGCCCTCCAGAGCCACCCCATGGCCACTATGAGACCCTGGGGTCAACCAGTGCAATTTTTTGTTTCTGCTCCTACTTGCAAGTGGGCTGAGTCCCCAGCACAAGCTTGGGGTATCACTGCTGCATCCTCTTGTGCTGTGCTCCAGCAGCTGCTGTGTTTATTCCCATGGGCAATCCTTGTTCAAGACCAGTTTTTTTCTGGGTAATTTCTGAGGATGTAGAGGTGAGACGGAGACACGATCCCAAGCAGAGAAGCTCTGAGGAAAGCCTAGAATGGGTGTTTCTGGTCTGGAGCAATGTTGATGCATGGCTGGGACTTGGGATGCGTCCCAAAAACCAGGAGAAGAGGAGCTCAAAGAAACATGTGAACAGCCCAGGAAGCCGGTTGCTCTCCAGTGTTTCGGTGACTGACTGCCCGGCTCATACACTGTGAGACACCTTTCTGTTCAGGCTGGAAGCACGGCACTCGGCCGCATGTCACAGGAGCTCCCTCCTAATGCCTCTTGGCCCCAGGGAGCAGAGGGCTCTCCTTGGCTTGTGGCAACCTCAGGCAGCCCTGTCCCAGTGATTGCTGGAGAGGCAGCCTTAAAGTGCTTGTGCTGGAATCTGAGCACAGATCTGTCTAAAATCCCTCATTGCAGATTGTTTTTGGCAGATAGGGGTGTTTCTCCTAACATAGCGGTTTCAGCTGTCTGGAGAACCTTGAAAACAACACATGCTTACCTGCTCCTGTCTCCCCATACCCATGCTCTAAACATGCCCTCCTTTTTCCGTCTTGCAGCTGTGGGGACTCGGGCAATGATCCTTTTCACCAAGGAGCCGTACTCCCAGGATGCCCTGCACGGCCGCAGCGCCATCCTCCGTTGCGAGGTGGAGGAGCCAGCAGATGTGGAGTTTGAATGGCTGCAGAATGGGCTCCCCGTTCAGGACACAGAGCAGCGCTTCAAGGAAGGCAGCAACCTCCAGTTTGTTGCTGTCGATCGGCACCGGGATGCCGGGGACTTCCAGTGTGTAGCAAGGAACCTGCTCACCGGGGAGGAGGCCCGCACAGCCAATGCATCTTTCAATATCAAGTGTGAGTGTGGGGCGAGGGCAGCCAGGCACACGCCGCAGCATGGTGCTGCCCACTGTGGACAGGATGCTCTCTTGAGAGGGCCTGAGACTGGACACCAAGTTTTGCCGGGCTGCCTGCTAATGTGTGTGGGGGTGGTGGTCAGACAGGGATCAGCTGGCGTGTGCAAGTAGGATTCCTCTCCAGCTACCATGTCCTTCGTGCCCTCTAGGCTGCTTTTATCTGTTGATGTTCCCAAGGCTGTCGGAGATGCTTTCTCCTGCTGCCTTCCCCATTTGTATATATGAAACGGGGATGTTACTGCACCAAGTATGTCCTGAGTACTGCAAATCCTTTCACAGCCCCTCTTATCCCTCAGAGAAAGCTACACGGGGCAAAGTGGGACATTTCAAGGGTGGGTGTCCCTTTATTCCATGCTGGCTTGAGGACTTATGTGTCTCTGAGAATGCTTGTGCCTTTGCTGCCTGCTCTGATTATTACAGAGTCTGCATCCACCTGAGCTCTGTAGGTTTGGAGTTTTGTGTTAATATTCTTTGATCCCACAGGGATTGAGACAGGCAGTGTGGTGCTGAAGCAGCCAGCCAGCATAGCTGAGATCCAGCCCTCCTCCACAGTGGTGCTGCGGTGTCACATCGACGGCCACCCACGGTAAGGGTTGCCTTCCGAGGAGCGGACCCTGCCAGGGGCCGCCCTGCACCTTCACTGCGTGCTCTTCCCTTCTCTCCCTGTCTCTTTCTCCTCTCTTCTGCGAGGATTCAGTAGAGTCTAGGGAAGGCGAAAGGCAGGATTGAGCCTGTGGCTGAGCACCGGGGGAGAAGGCAAACGGCTTCCTCCGAGCCGCGTAGCAAGGAGCACAGTAAGGACGGGCTGTCACAGTCCGGTTGCTGAGCTGCTTGGTGTGCTGCGGTCACTCTCCGTCGCTTTCCAGTCATGTCCCGTCCACTTGGCTGCATGTCTCATGGCTTCATGTCTGTGTTGGGGCCAGCAGCGGGGACGGAGAGCCAGGGAAATGGGCCATCTCTGGGCTCTCTCCTCTGCACACATGCTCTCTGGGGAGCCCTTTCAGTGCCCTGCACCCGGTCACCCTCTCACCCTTGTCTTGCAGCCCCACGTGGCAGTGGTTTCGGGATGGTGTCCCCCTCCCCGATGGCCGCAGCAGCTATTCTGTCAGCAACAAGGAGCGAACGCTGACCCTGCAGAGCGCAAGCCCCGACGACAATGGTCTCTACTACTGCTGTGCCCGCAATGCCGTCAGCTTCGTCTGCAGCCAGAACAACTTCACGCTGAATATCATCGGTGAGTTGTGTCCCAGATGCTCAGGGCTGGGGGCTTGGCTGTTTTATTGCTGTGCTAACAGCCTTCCCTTGCTGCAGGGTGGGAGCCAGGCTGCAGGGGAGGTGTTAGGCTGGTGTGACTGTCTCTTTGCAAAGCCTCTGGCCAGAGACAGGCCTGACACATCTGGCTGGGTTTGAACCTTACCCTGTCTACAGGTGTTACTTTGCCCCTGCATCTTTCTGGAGCAGGTCTATGCTATCATCTCTGGTTCTGGAGCACCACAGTCCTCCCTTCTTCAACAAGGTTTGAACCCTGGAGGCTGTAGGTGCTGCTGGTTCTGCTAATACCAGGGCCACCTGGGTGAGGTGCCCTGTTGGCCTTTGGAGGCAAGGCCCAGGGAGGGCTGGAGATGTTGACCTTAGAGAGGTATTTGGAATTGGACAAGGGAATTCGCAGTCCAGTGACAGGTTTGATCTGTGCGCTAGGAGCCCAGGGTGCTCAGGGCCTTTCTGGAAGCAGAAGGGGCTTTACCCAGAGCAGCTACCACATGCAGTCCTAGGCTCTGGCTGCCTAACTACAGCCGTGCTGGCATGTCTGCCTCCTTCAGGCCTGCAGTGTGCTCGCAGGGTACACCCTGCTCTTTTTTGAGTTTCCTCCAGAGCACTGGTGAAGGGACACCACAAACTGCTTTGCTCTTCTCACCCTTCTGTGGTCTCTGACATTGCAGACGAGAGCTTTCCTCGGGCGGTGATCATCCCACAAGACCTCATCGTGACCAAGAACGAAGAGGCCATGTTTGACTGCCAGTTTGCAGCCATGCCCCCTCCCATGCAGGAGTGGCTCTTTGAAGACAGCCCCATCACCAACAGATCCAAGTAATAGGGACCCCAGTGATGTGGGCAGGGCTGGGAGGAGAGGGGGCACCATGTTCCAGAAGCAACAGAAGAACGGCCAAACCCTGGCCGTGCCTGAGGGCAAGCATTCAGCATCAGGCTGGCCATTGGGATTGATTTCTCAGCTTGGCTGGCTTGGGTTTAACAGGGCCTTGGTGCTTGTGCATGGCCTTTACCTGCATAGGACTCAGCAGGTGGTTTGTCCTCAAATGAGTCTGTGGGGCTGTTAGTCCTAGGTGCCCACACATGGTGATCCCCAGAGCTGGGGATGTCTCCCAGTCCCAGATGTCCACACGCTGGGATTTTGTGGAGTCAGGGACAACTCAAGTCCCAGACACCCACTTAGGACAATTCCCAGAGTCAGGGACATGTCCCAGTACCAGATTGCCCACAAGTGGTGATCGCCAGACTGAGGGACACCTCCCAGCCCCCAACATCTGCACCGTGATCACTGGGTCCATGGTTGTCTTGCACTTCCATATACCAGTGCACAGTGATCCCCAGAGCCAGGAATGTTTCTGAGCCCCAGACACCTGTGCATGGGGCAATCCCCAGAGCTGGGAACATCTCCCAGCCTAGGCTGCCTGTGGATGGAGATCCTGGAGCCTGGGTTGTCTCTCAGCCAGACTGTGCAAGGCAAATGGTGCTATCTGGGTGCCAGATGCCCAGAGTCATGGCAGCTCCTGGGCGCCACCTTGTGCCCCCTACCCCCTTTTCTGGCTGTGCCAGCTTTCAGAGCTGGCCCAGTTTGTTAATGCATCTTTTGGTGGAAGCCAGCTCTTCTCCAAGAAAGAGATTTCTGTTAGTTCATTTCCTCCCTGAAGCATATGTCCCACCATCTCCTTGTTTATGTGTGTTGCTCCCCCTGCACTGTGAAGCTTTGACTCAGCACAAAGTCTCCCTCTTGATTCCATGGGCTCATGTAGGACACCTCGGGGCTGTGGCTCTGGCCCATGTCCTGCAGAGATGCCCACTGAGCCCTGCCTCTCCCCTCGTGCCCAGGACCACCGTGTTTGCCAATGGTTCCCTGCTGATCACCCAGGTGAGGGCTCGCAGCACCGGTGTCTATAAATGCGTTGGCCGTGGACAGAGAGGGAAAGCTCTTGTGCTGAAGGCGACTCTGCGGCTAGCAGGTGAGGTCCTTGGGCTGGTGGCAGGGCGGGCAGTGGGTGCCAGAGTTGCAGTGTCACTTAGGAGCTATGCAGCAATATAGTGATGGGTCAGTACGTGGAGAACTGCTTCGTTCATCTGTGAAATGGCTCATCTTTGCTGCCTGGATGAGGGGAGCAAACATAGCTTGTGCACTCTCTCCATTGGCTGGTGCCTCCCATGGGGATGATATTGCTGTTAGGTTGGCTACACATTCATGCCCTGTTTGAGCCCTGCTGTCTATTGCTCCTCTCAGAGATCGAAGAAATGGAACCCTTCTCCCCAAAGGTGTTGACAGCAAACCAGGGGCACCGCGTGACCTGCACTGCCCCACAAGGCATACCCACACCCCAAGTCTGGTGGGAGAGGAACCAGGAACGAGTTCCCGCTACTGGCAGGGTGCACCAAGAAGCAGAGCAGCTCGTTTTCACCAGTATCACTGAGACGGATGCGGGGACCTACACATGCCATGCTGCCAACAAGGCTGGAGAGAAGAAACAGGAGCTGAGCATCACTGTGGCTAGTAAGCAGCTTTCCAAGAAGGGCTGGGAGCAGAGAAAGGGGCTGGATAGGGGGTTGGGGCGAACTGGGGCGGGACGGTGCATCACCTCGCTGCTACAGAGAGGCACATCTCTCACGGCTGGGCTGCAGGCCCCATGGCTGGCTGCACACTGCCTGTCTGGTCTGTGCTGGTGCTGGCCAGAAGGGTGGTGAGCAGCCCTGCATAACCCCTTGCCTCCATGCCCAGCGGTACCCAAGTGGGTGGAGATGCCCAAGGACAGCCAGCTGGAGGAGAGCAAGCCGGGATACCTGCACTGCCTCAGCAAGGCCTCCCTGAAACCCACCGTCACCTGGTACCGCAACGGCATCTCCATCTCTGAGGTGAGGCAATGGGGCAAGCCCCTGCCATTCGTGGGTACTTCTGCTGGGCACCTGCTCTGCTCTTTCCTCTGCTGCTGCTATTTCTCACCTTGCTTCTAGGGCCAGCATCCCTGTCACCCCCCACTCTGGCCATGTTCCTGGCACCATCTCCATCCTACTGGTGTATGGGTGCACAACGGGCTGTTTCTAGCCACTTGGCTGGCAGCCAGACCTGTGCTTTTGGGGCAGTGACAAGAGAGATGTCCCTCAGAGAGATGTCACTGCAGCTTGTCTTAGTTTTCCATGTGGGTCTCAGCAGGGCTGTGTCTATCTGAGGCATGGTGTGGGCATGTGGAGCATCAGGAGTGCCACAAGCAAGATCTGAGCCCAGGGCTGGTGACAGTGTCATTTCTGCCCTGCTCCCTCCCTCCCTCTGTGCAGGACTCACGGTTTGAGATCTCTGAGAATGGGACACTGCGCATCAACAACGTGGAGGTATACGATGGGACCATGTACAAGTGCGTGAGCAGCACACCAGCAGGCAGCATCGAGGGATACGCACGGGTGCATGTGCTAGGTAAGCTGACAAGCACTCCAGGTCCTCCCCTTGTGGGGAGCTCTTCTGCCTAGCAGGATGCAGGCATGACACCCTCAGCTCCAGTGCCTGCTGCGGCTGGACGCACCTACCAGCACATCTGTCTCTTGCAGAGAAGCTGAAGTTCACCCCTCCACCCCAGCCACTGCAGTGCATGGAGTTTGATAAGGAGGTTACAGTGTCCTGCTCAGCCACGGGCCGGGAAAAACCCACCATCCAGTGGACTAAAACAGGTAAGGGGGACTTGAATGCGCTATGCCTGTTTCTGACCTGGGGCCTCAGGAACTTTGTGTTGGCCCACCTCCAACATGGGTGAAGCAGCGGTGCTGTGGCTGCCTGGGAAGCCACCATGTGGCACAGCGCTTCATGCGTGACTGCTGCATCCCTCTTCTTGCATCCTGCAGATGGGAGCAGCCTGCCATCCCATGTCAGCCACAATGCTGGCATCTTGTCCTTCCACAAGGTGAGCAGGAGTGACTCGGGGAACTACACATGCATCGCCTCCAACAGCCCACAGGGTGAGATCCGTGCCACCGTGCAGCTTGTGGTAGCAGGTAAGGGCTCTATGGAAGGCAGGTGGGTTTCCTGCTGTGTTGGTCTTGCAGTGGGTTTGCCTGGGTGGCACCCAACTGGTGTGTCCCTGCAGAGAGAGAAATGTCTGGCCTGGCCCCGAGCTCTGCCCCATGGCACTTGAGTGTCTTGGCTTGTCAGTGCTTTGCATACAGCCCAAGAGGGCACATGCTACTGTGGCAGTGGTGGCCCTGCTCCCTTGTGAGAGCTCAGTACCATTCCCAGGAGCTGACAGTGTTTGTGTCTGCCTCTCTGCCTTCAGTTTATGTCACCTTCAAGCTAGAGCCAGAGCCCACGACGGTGTACCAGGGGCACACAGCCATGTTCCAGTGCCAGGCAGAGGGGGACCCCATGCCGCACATCCAGTGGAAAGGGAAGGACAAGATTTTGGATCCTGGCAAGCTCCTGCCCAGGTACATAGCCTCCATTCCAAACTGAAATATGGTGCAGCATGGCACTCCCCATGCCTACCCAGCATGCGGGTGCTGATGGTGTGGTCTTGGGTTCCCAGCTTGGGGGGCACACAGTACGTTGTTTCCATGTCCCAGGGCCTGGAGTCCCCTGGCCCCAGGGTTACCCTTTCTGCTACAGCCTGCCATACTGCAGCTGAGCTACAACCATTTGTTCTTGAGCATTACACAACCTGAGATTCAAGATGATTGCACTGGGGAGATGGGGCTGAGGCCAAGGCATCCTGGGGAGATGGGGCTGCAGGTGCCCCAAGCCTGCCTCTGCCCTGTGGTGCTTGCAAAGGGCTCTATGTGGTTGGCAGGATTCAGATCATGCCCAATGGCTCCCTGGTGATTTACGACGTCACCACTGAGGACTCTGGAAAATACACCTGTATCGCCGGCAACAGCTGCAACATCAAGCACCGCGAGGCCTTCCTATACGTTGTAGGTAAGGGAGGTGCCCAGCATCAGGACCTGGTTTCCTGGTATCCCTGGCAGCCCTAGGCCCTGCCTCTGACCCCGCCAGTGGGTGCTGTGTGTCAGGTCGTGCCTGCTAGGGAGTCATGGCAGCATCCCTATCAGGATGCAGTGCGGTGTTCTGTGGGCTGTGCCCAGTGTTCTATGGCTGAACGATGAGATGGCCACAGTGGGGCAGAGTGTGTGTGTGTGTCTCGTTCCTCCATATTCCTGATGAGAATTTGGGAAATCCCTCCGCACCCTCATTGGTTTGGTGCTCTCTGCCCCACAGACAAGCCGGCAGCTGAAGAGGATGAGGGACCTGGCAGCCCCACACCCTACAAGATGATCCAGACCATTGGGCTTTCAGTGGGCGCAGCTGTTGCCTACATTATTATCGTGCTGGGGCTGATGTTCTACTGTAAGAAGCGGAGAAAAGCCAAGAGGCTGAAGAAACACCCAGAGGGCGAGGAGCCCGAAATGGAGTGTCTAAACGGTGAGGCCGGCACCCCTGGGAGTGGGGGCTTCACTGCTGGCCCCTTACCCCTGGACTGGAAGGGCGAGGGGCAGGGAGCTCCCAGGGAACAGGGTACTCCTCCTTAGCCTTGGAGTCTGTTGCTCTTGGTTTGGGCTCTGGTGACAGAGACCTGCTGCCAGGAGAGAAATAGGCAAGTTAGTGTGAAGCCTGCATCCCAGTCCCACGCTGTGGCCATCTCTGCTGAGTTATGTGTTGCTCCTGCTCTCCAGCACCTGTACGTGGCATCACATACACCCTTTGCCAAGGGGACGGGAATATCCCTATAGCAATGTAATGAAATAGTAGTACTCTGCTGGCCTGTTCAAATCACAGTTCAGCAGCTCCTGGTGCTAGAGGGAAGACTTTTCACTGAACAGCCCTGAAAGCTGCTTTGAAGTCACCCTGTTATCTCTGAAACCCATATAAGCTTTGAGCATCTACAGCATCCTCCAACAAGGACTTCTGGAGCTTAACAGGTTATCGAAAAACTATCTCTTTGCTTTTCAAGCTTGTCACCTGTCAGCTCTGTAGTGGAACACACGGCTCTTCTGTATGTCCGATTGTTCCTGTGAGTGCCTTTTCTGGTTGCACTATTGCCTTTCTGAGATGGGGAGCCCCAGGCAGGACTTGGTGTATCCACTTTTGCAGAGTGACACAGCTTCTGCTGTGTCCTGTTCCTGGCTGTGCCACTGGCTTCAGTTGCCTGCCCACACAGCTCGCTCTGGAGAGATAGCAGGCAGCTCAGGGCTGAGCCCACCACTGTGGATGGGATGTGGGGGCTGCTTTCCCCAGGCCTCATGTTGTATCTCTGGCTGCACCTCCCTGTGCTCAGTGTCTCTCTGCAGCTGGCCCGTTAACTTTGTTGCTAGCTAAGTTGGCAGTTTTGGCAAGCAGCTGCCAGCAGTGCTCCTTCCATATTGGCAGCATGTTGCACTGCCCGGGTTCCTACCTTCTGTGTGTCCATTGGACGACGTTCCCTCCTGCAGCAGCTGAGCTGCTTTTTAACAGCTGTTTCCATGAGACCCTGCAAATAGACTGAACTGGGTTGCCATTGTGCATGAGATATGTGATTCCTTCAGTGAACCCAAGAGATCTGTGGGGCATCACTTTTATTTTGAAAAGCTGTTTCAGCTCTTTCTCCTGATGTCGTGGTTGTCCTTGCCTCACTGATACCAGTGAGGACTTGTAAGTGATGGGGCGTGGTCAAGTTTGCTGCCCTTATAATTCCCTAGATCTGCCCCCACCCCACTGTAAGTGCTTCCCCCTCCTAGTTTTCCAGCACACAACCACATCCTGATCGTGTGGGGGTTGCTGTGAGGTCCAAAACATTGCTGCTGGGTTTGTCTCCTATTTTTCCTCTTGTATTGGTACTTTGAACAGAGCCAAACCTCCAGAAAAGAAGTCTGGCTGTGGGGAACCTCCTGGGAGCAGGGATGCAGGAGCATCTCTGCAGCTTTGTGCTCTGCTGCTGTCACCACTGTGAGCTCTTCCTGGGAGCAAATCGCAGCTGGCTCACCTGTGCCAACAGGCTCTGGCCAGCATCCTCTTCCTGGGAAAGGATTTGTTTTAATCTTTTTTGAGGTGGTCTCAGATTTTTATTTTGGCCTATCTTTATTACATTTTTCTTTTGATTCTGACAGAGTTTGCCTCTTTTATCCCCTTCATTTGGAACCAGTTTAGCTGTCGGAGAGATGCATCTTCACTGTTACAAGCAGACCTGGCTGTCCAGATGTCTACACTCCTTTTTGGCACTTCCATAGCCTCTCTGGAGAAGCGGTTTGTGTTTGCTGCCAGCTCCAGTGGAGTCACCCCCTTCACCATGGTCTTCAAAGATTTGGCTCTTCCTCCTTTTGATGTGGTCCCTCTTTAGCTGGGTGACCTGCACCTACAAGTACTCCCTGGCTAGCCACCAGCTGACTTTTCCAGTGCCTTCAGGATCCAGACAGATTTGACCTTCCTATGAATTTGCAGTGGATCCTTTGTATGGATTTCCTATGGTTCAATGCACTTCTAACAAGTCAGTCACCTTCCAAGGTCATGTCCTTGGTGTGCCACATCCTCTGTAACAAGGGTGCTTGCTGTCAGTGTCCTTCTGTCTGACTGTGCTGCTTTTTTTGGGTGAACACAGACACAGTATTTGGGGAGGCTAACAGCTGCAGGAACTGAGGGGAGCATTTGATTCCTCTGTTGGCATGTGCTAATTTCTCCAGGGCAGCACGTCTGTGTCTCTCCAGGAGATGCTCAGGTGTTACAGGCAGGTGGGCAAAGCAGGCAGCTCCTCTACACTTGGTTCCCCTCTGGACTGCTGAATACATAAATTAAACCTCCTGTTCATGTTTGCAGTCCTTTTGTTATCAACTATCTCATTGAAGCTCTGTGAAACATGGGGATGTCTGTTCTCAAAGTTCGTCGTTGCTGCCTGCTGGTGCTGTCTCTCAGTGGCAGCATACTCCCTCTGCAGCCTTTGGTATTTTCTTGGCACAGTTGCAGCAGTCGTCTAGTATTTTCCTCCTGGCTTCAAGCTTGTAGTCTTGAGACACTATCAGTCATGAGTGCAGACAGCACAGGGTCAAACAGTCTCGCTAATAATTAGCATAAAAACAGAGGGAGTGTAAGTAGCACCGAGCTTTCATTTGTAGGGTAGATGGTGGCGTTTTGCTATGGTCTTCTGCAAGTGTTACTCCAGCATGTGAGAGAGGACAGCTCTTGGTAGCCATGGCTCTTAAGTCAACGTATCTCAGTCTTCACAGCTCTAAGCTTACCTGTGACAAAGCCATGGTCCCTGTCATTGTGGCCAGACCTGCTCAGGATGTGCTGGTGGGCTGCTACCTCTCTTGTACGCATGCATTGTAAGCATACGTGTACACACACTGCTGTACAATACCGCTTGATGGAAATCATGGGCAGTGGTATTCCTGTTGGAGCTACCTCATGTTGGGTCAAGTCTTAATTTTGTGATTAAATCCTTTTGCATGGCCAGGTGTTTCCTTAATGCTTGCTCCTGGACTAGCTGAAATGGAGTGTGAACAGTAATGCAGGGTGATGCTGCACATGTGTCAGCCACGTTAGCTCAGTGCCATGCCCTGCTTCACATTCAACCTTCTTCCCTCAGCTTATGGAAAGTACCACTTCCTAGTGCCAAGTCTCATCCAAGCAGTAAATGCATTCAAAATCAAGGTTAGCTATCTATACAGTCTTTCCCCTATGAGCTGCCTATAAAATGCAGGGCTCTCTACTTTCTTGAGGCACTAATGTTTTGTCCTGTTCACTCGTTTCTGTTTGTGCTAGGGAAATTTCTAGTGGAGTTCCTGAGCAGAAAGCTTTCTGGAGTTAATTGCAAGGATAGTGCTTCCTAGCACTGCTTTAACCCAGGCGGTAAAGGAAACTCCAAGCTGATCTGGTCTGACAGGTTCAAGATTACCAAGGACACGAGCATTGCTGACTTGCTGGGAAGTGAGCAGGAGCAGGGGGGTCAGGCTCCAGCAGCTGATGCCAGATAGACTTGAGAGTCTCTTGGGCATCAAGAAACTGTGGTTATATGAACAGGGTCCTCTCTGCTCTCTCTCTGCCTCGCACATTCAATCTCCTGCTGCTGTTCTGCGGAGATTTGTCAATGGTAGTTTGGGTGTAGGTGGCTACATGGGATGACTGAGTGGCTACATGGGACAGACAAGGCCAGATGGGGCTGGTTGGCTCTGGGACCAAAGCTGTTGCTCAGCGTCTGATTTCAAGGGTGGCTGCAGGGCTGCCAGAGATGGGGCCAGACATGAGCCCAGAGGGAACAACTGTGTGGAGGCCACTCTGTTGCCTGGAGCTAGACATCAAGCTGGGGTACTTGGAGCCAGTTGTGGGTGCTTAGAGTGTCAGCCCCAGAAAGGGCTGATCACCAGCATGACATTCTCTGCACAGCCTGGCAGGATGCTGAAGCCATTTCTGCTTCCCTTGCAGGTGGTGCTTTGCTGCAGAATGGGCAGATGACAGCAGAGATCCAGGAAGAAGTGGCCTTGACCAACCTAGGCAGCAGCTCTGGGGCCAGCAAGCGGCACAGTGCTGCTGACAAGATGCACTTTCCACGTTCCAACCTGCAGACAATCACAACCCTGGGTATGCTGAGCCACCCTGGCCCTGACCCCATTCCAGAAGGAAATTTGGCTGAAGCCCCAGCATGTCCTAGCCAGAAAAATGGATGTGCTGGGATACAGAGGGCCCTGCAGGCACTGGGCTGTCAAATATATATGCTGTCCTAATGTATGGTGTCTTCCCATGTGCTGCTCTACACTTCCAGGCAGAGGGGAGTTTGGTGAAGTGTTCCTGGCCAAGGCAAAAGGTGCAGAGGATGGTGAGGGTGAAGCACTGGTCCTGGTGAAGAGCTTGCAGACGAGGGATGAACAGCTGCAGATGGACTTCCGGCGAGAGGCAGAAATGTTTGGCAAGCTGAACCACTCCAATGTGGTGCGGCTGCTTGGGCTGTGCCGCGAGGCAGAGCCGCACTACATGGTCCTAGAGTATGTAGACTTGGTAAGGGCCCTGCCACCAGTGTCTGTGGTCAGGAGGAGGGGGTTGGACAGTGGGCATGGGCCCTGCAAGTGTGACATGGTCCAGGCTGGCAGCACAGGGCAAGTAAGATGTAGGGAGACCAGGCTGAGCTGTTCCCAATGCGTGGAAGAATCTCTAGGGGGATGGGGGTCTCCTGTGAGACCTGGAGGCGACTTTGTCCTACATCCTCCTGATTTCTGGCTCAACTGAATAAGTTAAGCTGTGGGACTCCATGCTGCAGAATGGCTGCAAATGCTAAGGGCTGCTGTGAGGAACATGTAGTTCATGGGAGAGATGCCTTGATCTTAGCCATTTGAGACCCAGGAGTGAGGTACTGGCTTGCCCTACAGGGCAAGGACCAGGAGGACAGGTGGGGACTATGGCCCAGGAGATGAGGATCCCTAGGGTTCCCAGTAGGCCTGCCACATCTGGACACTGCAGGGACCAATGCGGCTGGCAGCATGGAGACGTGCTGCTTCTGAGTTGCTGTCTATCTCCCAGGGGGACCTGAAGCAGTTCTTGAGGATCTCCAAGAGCAAAGATGAGTCTCTCAAGCCGCAGCCGCTTACTACCAAACATAAGGTGATAATGCAGCTTTGGAAGTGCTGTGGGGCTGGGGAGCCTGAATAGGGTAGCCAGTGCTGATATCTCTCTGGGGTCAGGTGTCTCTCTGCACACAGGTGGCCCTGGGCATGGAGCATCTCTCCAATGGCAGGTTTGTGCACCGGGACTTGGCAGCCAGGAACTGCCTGGTCAGTGCCCAGCGGCAGGTCAAGGTCTCATCCCTGAGCCTCAGCAAGGACGTATACAACAGGTCAGCTGGGAGCCTGGCAGGGGAACGGGAGGGGATGGGATGGGATGATGCCAGTCTCATTGCCTGCCTGTCCTTCCTGCAGCGAGTACTACCACTTCCGCCAGGCCTGGATCCCGCTGCGCTGGATGCCACCTGAAGCCGTTCTGGAGGACGAGTTCTCCACCAAGTCAGATGTGTGGTCCTTTGGGGTGCTCATGTGGGAGGTCTTCATGCATGGGGAGATGCCCTACACCCCACTGGCAGATGATGAGGTCCTAGCAGGTATGTGGAGTACCTTGTGCTGTCCCTGACATTGTAGCCTATTTCCTTTTCTTGTGGTAGAGGGGGCCAACTGGGCTATGTGACGGTCCCCCCACTCTTGACACGGTGCTGGTCTGGTTGGGTAAGGCTGTTCCAGCACATGTGGAGAGATGCTGCCCCCCTCATGCCCCGCAGAGAGGATCATACCTCTTCCCAACGGCCCTTTGGACTTTGCTTTCACACCAGGTCTGCAGTCAGGAAAGACGAAGCTCCCGCACCCTGAGGGCTGCCCTTCCCGCCTCGCCAAGCTGATGCAGCGCTGCTGGGCCCCCAGCCCTAAGGATCGACCCTCCTTCAGCGAGCTTGCCACTGCCCTCGGGGACAGCCCAGCTGACAGCAAAGCCTGAGCATCCCAGCCCTTGCTGGGGGAAGGATGCGGTGGGGTGGACAGGGGTCTGTAGGTGCCTGGAGAGCCCCTGGCGCTCCTGTGGCCCCTTGCTGAGCACAACCCCGATGTACCAGCAAGCAGCTCGGTACCAGCAGCTGCTGGACTCAAAGCACAAGCCAGTGTACCCCAGCCCCACCCCGCCTCTCCTCCACCGTTCCCAAAAAGCAGCCCTTGCTGCCTCTTGCTCTCTGCCTGCCCAGCCCGGTGCCCTTGGGCTGCTGGTGTGGATGGAGTGCAGCTCCCCATCACCCGGCAAGAGCTGAGCTCCAGCACCAGGCTCTCCCTCCCCGCTCACCACGTGCATATCTGCTGGCCTGGTCTGGCCTCTCTCTATATCCATCTGTGCTAGGCATGCCTGACTCCCCCATGCCCCAGGGGTGCAGGCCAGCCAGCAGGAACACGAAGTGCCTGGCATATGAAGGAGCTCACTACCTTTCCCAACTACCCTGTGCCTTTTTTTTGTACGATGACTCTGGGCAGCGCCCCCTCTCTCCCTCTTCCTCTTCCAGAATGCTGACTCCTCCCTACCATAGTATTTCTGTTACTGGAATGCAGCCTAGAGTGGGTTAGTTTGTTTGCTTGAGCAGAGGGTACGGCAGCCAAAAAGGGTTGGGTTTTGTTGGGTTTTTATGTGCTGCTCTCAATAAAGAAGGCTTTTTTTGGGGGGGTTTGGTCTTTGTAAGATACTGCTGTCAGATGGCTGTTTGACTGTTTTTCTCCACATGGTTCCTGGGATGGGTTGGGGGCTGGTTCCTCAGGCATGTCTCCTGTGTTTAACCCTTTTGCCCCATATCCAACTGGATCTGAGATGCGGTTCCCAGCCTGTTGTGTCCTGAGGGAGCACTTTGCCTCAGTGCTTACTGCCTCACTGGGCAATCATGGATTGCTCTCCAGGAGGGACATGTGCCTCAAGAGAAAAACGTCCCTCTTGGACTCCCTGCAAGCTTTCATGACAACTGTTCTCCTTTGTAATTGAGTTCATGCACCCATCCCTGTGGCCTGGGGCAGCTTTGCAGCCAGCACTGCATTGTGATTTGCACAGATTTCGGCTGCTGCTTCTTACAGGGCTGAGGAGCTAGCAGGGCCAGGCCTGGGTAAGGATACTAGGGTGGGACTCCTGCTGTCATGTGTGGACTGCAGCCAATGACCCTGAGCAATGGCAGGGTCCTGGGGCAGGAGAGGTGGGCAGATGGTATACAAGAAGCCCCAGTCCTCACAGCATGAACATGAGCCAAGCTAGCGTGGGGTAAGCCTTTTCTCTTGGAGCCAGAGTGGGAGCCTGGGGTTGGCCAAGCTGCAGAACAGCACTTTCAGTTGCTGCACAGCTCTGGGTTGGGGGTTTATAGAGAAAGATCTGAGGTCTTCCCGGAGACCCACAGGGGCTGGACTTCAGGCAATGGGCACAAGCTGCACAAGGGAAATTCATACTTGGTATTATGCTTCACTGCAAGGGTGGTAAAAGTCTGAGACAGTCCCAGAGAAGCTCTGTCATCAGAGAGACTCAACCCTGGACCAGATAAGCCCTGAATCTAGTTGGTTCTGCTTTAAAGCAGGGGTTGACCAGAAATGTCCAGGATCTCCTTTCCACCTCTGCTACCCAGAGAGGCTATGGAGATGCCGGAGGGTGAACAGGGCTCATTTTTTGGAATGTGCTAGCTGGTGCTGAGCTCAGATTTGATCCAGGGCTTGGGAATGGGGTTAGCCTGGCCTGTCTGGGTGCAAGCAAGTTTGCTGGCTAAAGAGCAGTGTTGCCAAAAGTGTTTGTACCTTTCCTGATACTTGTGATGTGTATTGCAGCTGAGATCTGCGGAGTATCCCCAAGCCAACGCCTCTCAGTGAGCCAAGATGTGGCTGTAGCTGTCTCTTGGGTCCCTGGACCTCACGTTCCTTGACATAGTGGGCTTGGCAGTTGGTTATTGCCACTGAACCCTTGCTGCCTCCATGACCCTTCTCCATATGGCCTGGCCACAGCCTGGGGCTGGTGGCATTGTGCACACTGGGAGGAGCTGTTACAGGCAGAGGTTTCAGCATGTGCCTTCTCTCCCCTTTGCAGCAACATGTCCCTCCTTCCAGTCCTTCCCAGTGTACACAATCCTTTTGAAGTGTGTGAGTGCCATAGCACTGCTACAGGCATGCTCTCCAACTTGCAAGTGACCTCATGCATTTGCTGTTGTTTGATGTCTGTTCCATCTCTCCCATCCAACGCGTTCCTGTGAACCTCTCAGGCAAGACAGCTGCACACTGTGGGCTTACTCCTTCAACGAAGTCACTAATGAATGTGTCTTGCCTTGCCTATGTGTCCCTGTGGTATTCTTTACCTCTAGAGCACATCTTGCCCCAGAAATATCCCAGTTGGTTCTGCAGCTGCTTCCTTGTGTGCTTCTGGATAGCCCATATCAGAGCCTGTCACTCAATCCTTCTAGCTGGGCTAGCGTTACAGAATCATAGAATCGTTTAGGTTTGAAAAGACCCTTAAGATCATCAAGTCCAGCCATTAACCTAACCCTGCCATTCCACNNCTGGGCAGCCCATTCCAGTGCTTGACAACCCTTTTGGTGAAGAACTTTTTCTTAATGTCCTATCTAAACCTCCCCTGATGCAATTTGACACCATTTCTGCGTGTCCTATTGCCTGTTACCTGGGAGAAGAGACCAATACCCACCTCACTACAGTCTCCTTTCAGGTAGCTGTAGAAGGCAATAAGGTCTCCCCTCAGCCTCCTCTTCTCCAGGCTAAACAACCCCAGTTCCCTCGGCTGCTCCTCATAAGACTTGTGCTCCAGACCCCTCACCAGCTTTGTTGCTCTCCTCTGGACATGTTCCAGCAGCTCAAACGTCCCTCCTGTAGTGAGGGGCCCACAACTGAACACAGTACTCAAGGTGTGGCCTCACCAGTTCCAAGTACAGGGGCACGATCACTTCCCTACTGCTGGCCACACTATTCCTGATACAAGCCAGGATGCCATTGGCCTTCTTGGCCACCTGGGCGCACTGCTGGCTCATATTCAGCCAGCTGTCAACCAATACCCCCGGGTCCTTTATCACCAGCCCGTTCTCCAGCCACTCTTCCCAAGCCTGTAGCATTGCATGGGGTTGTTGCGACCCAAGTGCAGGACTCGGCACTCAGCCTTGTTAAACCTCACACAATTGACCTTGGCCGATCAATCCAGCAGAGTGACACTCATGCCCAATTTGATGTCATCCACAAATTTACTGAGGGTGCACTCAATGCCCTCATCCAGATCATTGATAAAGATATTAAACAGAACTGGCCCCATTCCTGCGCTGTAGCATCTCATTTTGTCCCTCAGCAGGGGTTACCTACTCCATTTTGGTTATTGGTGCTCTTCCTGGTGCTGTCTGTGAGGTGAGGGGGAGGTAAGGGCAGTTGTACACCATCAGCTGACAGACAGGCCAGCAAGTGACCTTCAGTCTCTGGTCCAGGTGAAGGCCACCTGTATATTGGACACAATGAATGTCCTCCCACCTTGCTGCCCCATGTTGGACATGACAGGCAGAGTAGCAGGGCTATTGTCATGCTCGCTCAAAATGCTCCTGGATGGGCTGGAGGGGGAGCCAGGCACTATCACTTGTGGTGGCCTAGCCAAGCAGCATCTCTGTGATGCCACGGGCTTCTGGAGTGACCTCCTTGCTCTGCCAGCTTCATGCATGCAGGTATCTCTGTGTACTGGGAGGGAGCAACATGGCTGCAGTTGGCTGCTTCTGTGAGCAGTGTCAGGATGGGGTGCTCAGCTTTGTTCCGACACATCCTGGGGACTCAAGTACCTGTGCACAACGCAGTCAAGACCTGGTGGCTACAGGGAAGCACCTAAATGGAAAGGCACCAAAGCTAGCACAAACTCCAGACCCAAAGGGTGCATAAATACAGGGGTTGGGATTGTGTATTTTTGGGAGTGATGTCATGTTCTTTATTCTTGGGGGACAGGACAGATGTTGGCCAAACTAACTGGAAACAGCAGGCTGAGTAAATACAGGCCAACCAAACATGGTAGGGGAGAGTGGGAAATCACAGCCACTGCAGGAGAATGAGAGGACTTGGGCAGTTTATAGAAGTGGGGTCCAACTGCCTCAGCCCAAATTGAAGAAACATCTTTAAAAAAAAATTCGGGAAAGGAAGACAACCTGTGGTATCCAGGATCAGGAAGAACAGCACGGCTCCATCAGAGCAAAGGTCCACCTAGCGGGCCACCAGCTGTAGCCAAAATTGAACATTTACTGAACAGTGTAAGGATAGCAAGCAGGTGTGCACTCTCCCAGCTAACAACTTCCTAAAGCATAAGGACTTCCAAACCAGGCATTTCCAGCAGTTCTTGATGTTTTTTATTGCTGGGAACTTATCCAAATTCCCCTTACAACTATGCATACTTTGAGCACCCACTATGCAGCTTGAAGAAGCACTTTTTGGTTTGCTCTGATTTTTTTACCTGTGGCTTTTATGCAGCGGTGTCAGGCACCTGTGGGGGAACTAATGGACCTTAATTGTCTTAAACAGCCTCACCTGGGACCCCCTTGAGCTGCATTTAAGCTCAAGTCTGGGCATTCAGCTTTGTTTTGAGCAATTTTTTAGGTGTTTCTGTTCTAGCTGTGCCTCTGGCCCTGTCTTCTCTCCAGTCCTGATTTTGGGCTTATATTCTGACTGGGTAAATACTGGACTTCATTCATTGCCTGCTCTATGGATGGACTTTGTAACCAACACTTGTTTCTACTCTGCTCAGGTACTGTGGGATTATACCTGTTATTGAGGGCATGGGGTCACCCTAAGATAGTGGCTAGTCACTGCTTGTGGAGTAGCCCTGCTCATGCTGTTCCCTGATACTGTGTATGAAGGGCAGAAGCACCCCTCTGCTGATTTAAAAAAAAAAAAAAAAAAAGCACATTAAGAAAGGCCCTAGCCTCATTTTACACATGCAGCAGTATCTCCAATCTAGTTGTTAGTGCTCATAAAAGAGATCTGGCTGTTAAAAAAAGAGCAGTACTGTACTCAGCAGTAGTCAAAAAAGCAGCTTGGAGTATCATTGGTAAGAAGATCAGTAACAGGATAGAAACCATTGCAACCCCAATCTTGCGTACAGAGGGTGTTTAATAGCTCCCCAGTTGAAATATGGATGCAGAGCTGGAAGAGGATGAGAAAGGGCTTATTGCAATGGCCTAGAGGAGTGATGCAAAGGGAATGTGGAGGACTGGGGTGTTGCTGGGGGTCAGCTGGCAGCAGGGCCCATGCTACAGTGGAGCTGGCACAGGCAGCAGTTTCTCTGGAGGGATCTTTGGGGGTAATCGGGTAGGAAAGAGGCTTTTATGGCTTGGTGCCAAGTGCTGTGCCCACAGCTGTGTAAGAAGGTTAGAAATGTTTTATGGCTGGAGGGTTGTAAATGAGAACAGCCCTGAAGATGAAATAGGACTGTCAAGTTGCCAAACCCCTTGTTTAAGCTGCTTTCAAGTGCCACTGGCTGCTGGTGTGATTAGGGATGTCCAGTGTTGCTGGAAACATGTATGTCCTGTGGGTGATGGTGGCCTGGGGACAGGGCTTAGTTCTGCAGTGTGCGTCTGACTGCCTTGGTGAAAGATTAGCATCCCAGGAAGCTCAGAGGCAGACAGAGCACAAGTGAGGTCGGAAAGCATCCCCAAGATGACGCTAGGGAAAGGATGCAGCAGAAGGGATGAGCCAGGCTAAAATGAGCCAGCTCTCACCTCTTGCCTGTGCAGGCTCTCCTGCAGCCTGGAGAATAAAAGGCCTCCATATGGCTCTGCAATCAAAAGGCTCAGGGGAGTGGGAATGAGGGGAGCATGTAGCAACCCCATGGGCAAGAGGAACCCCAAGCCTGGTACCTGCAGTGGTTGCACGTTTGTGCTGAGCAGGCGGACTGGCCTGGCTCTGGCTTTCAGATCTAAGTGCCAGTTGCTCTCAGCCTAACTGGTGCCTCCAGCCATGCAGAGGGTCTCAATGACCCTTCCTTGTGACATGATGAGGCCTTTGTCTCACCTATGCCAGGTATAGTTTGCGCTCAGCTGGAAGGGAGGGTGGCCAGGGCATGTGATGGGAGGCATGTGAGTCCCAGCAGCCCTGCTGGGAGCTAAAAATGGCATGTGTGCTCACTGGAGGAGCATGGCTGGTGGGGGGGGGAGGGGGAGGCAGTGGCAGCGAGGGGGTGTTTGGTTTTGCAGTTACTCCCTTGCTCTGTAGGAGGTTGGCCCCAGAGAGCAGGAGACAGCTGTGAAGGCTGGTGGCAAGCATGCACATCCTGGGTGATGAGGCAGATAGGGAAAGGGCTTGTGCAAGCTGTAGACCCCTCCATGGGGTGCCCAGGAGGCAAAACAGGTCTGTGGCAGGGCTGGTGCTGGCAGTCTTGCCCTGGGTTTCTCAGCTAAGGCTGTGGCTCTGTGAATCCTCACAGCTTTGGGCTCTGGGGCTGCGTGGTTCCCTCCTGCACCTTTGCTGATCCATGTGCAGCTTGCCTTGCACCCAGTTGTCCTGCCCGAGTGGGCTGTACCTCTCCTGTGGAAGTCCTGGTTCACACCTCAGCAGAGGACGTGGCCTCTGCCACCCTGCTAGGAGCCCTCTGAGCTGCAGAGTTAAGGTGGATGTGTGCCCCATCTATGTACTGGGGCCAGCCCAGAAGTCTCCCCAGGGGACAGGCATACAGGTGGTCTGTACCACCCACAGGTGTCTGTGCAGGACACCCCATTCTCCCCTCCTGTGAACTCGAAGGTAGCTGTGGCCCATCCTGTTAAACGGAGACCCTTTTTCTTCTGACTAGTGGTCAACTTGTTCTTGGGCAATATGGATTTTTGGTCACATCTGCCCAGGCCTGGGCCCTGCGCACCCCCTCAGTGCCTCTGCACCCTCCTGACCCTAGGCAGACCCCGCAGCCAGATGGCAGCAGTGGGGATGAAGGGTTGCTTGCAGCAACACCTGGTGGCATCGCGAAGGTGCAGGCAGGGTGGCGGTGGTGCGGAGCTGCTCCCGGCTGCCACCAGAGGATGCCGGGGCAGGGGCTGAGGGCAAGCCAGGGGCAGGGTGGGAGTCCCGGGCACGTGGTGCGTCCCCTACGAGGACACGAGTGCCTAGAGCCGGCAGCCGGAGCGCGGGCTGGAAAAGCGAGTGTCTCCGCCCTGCCGCGGGCCGGGCCAGTCTGCAGAGGCGTAACGCCCTCAGTGGCCGTCGCGGACCGCCCGTCCTGTCCGTAAGGCCGGGCGCGCTGTCTCTTTAAGAGCCTCCCTGCGTGTTTCAATCTAGGAGTGACGCGAGCGCAGTCGGACCGTATGCAAATCAAACGCCAGCCACAGGCCAATGGGTGCCGGCGCCTGGAGGCCGCCAGCCAATGGAGTGGCGCTTTCCGGCAGGGCGCCGGCTCGCCCCATATAAGGAGCGCCTTCGCCATAAAAGGCAACATTGTATCGCTTTATATGGGGGCGGCGCGGCGCGGCGGGGGCGGTGGCGGAGCGCGGCCGTGAGCGCGGAGCGGGCGGCGGGGCCATGGCGGGGCCGGCCTGACCCGACCCGACCCGACCCGCGCTCGCCGCCGCGATGTTGCCGAGCCAGGCCGGGGCCGGGAACGGCGCCGCCGCCGCGCTGGCCCGCGCCTCGGGGCTGGGCCGGTCGCCGGCGCCGCGTGGGGCGAACGGCGGCGGGGCGGCGGCGGGGCCGCCCGGGGGCCGCCTGGAGCGGGAGGCGCTGTACAGCGGCAGCGAGGGCGACTCGGACTCGGCCGAGGAGGAGGAGCTGGGCGGCGAGCGGCGCGGTGTGAAGCGTGGCCTGCCCGAGGCGGCGGCGGCGGCGGGGCCCGCGGCGGGAGCGGCGGCAGCCGCCTACAGCGTCGGCGGGGTCAGCGGGGCCGTGAGCGGCGCCAAGCCCGGGAAGAAGACGCGGGGCCGGGTGAAGATCAAGATGGAGTTCATCGACAACAAGCTGCGGCGCTATACCACCTTCAGCAAGAGGAAGACCGGCATCATGAAGAAGGTGCGGCCCCGGGGCTCCGGCCGGCGCGGGGGCGGCTGGCACCCACCTGTCCGTGGCCGGTGGCCTGGCGGGAGCCCTGGCCCCTGAGCGGTGCACGCCCGGGCCGAGTCGGGAGCCGGCCGGCGGGGCCGTGCCCGGAAACGGCGGCGGCTTCCCGGTCCCGCGGGGGGGGGAGGCCCGGCACCAGCTCCTTCCGGGGGGCTGCGCGGGAGCCTCCGGCGGGGCCGGTTGTCGCCTGTGGCTGGTCCCTGGCGTTCGCGGGGCTCCGGGCAGGGACCCGGGCAGCCGGGAGCGGGAAGGGCGGTCACGGTCACGCAGCCCGGGCTGTACCGGGGGATGGCGGGTGCGCCCGGCGGTTCCCAGCCGGCTGGGGCGCCCGGGGAGGCCTGTCCGGTGCAGGCATCGATCCTCGGCTGCAAGCGGCCGGCGCCCCGGGAGCCCTCGGGGCCCTTCCTTGTGAATCGTTGCCAATCCTGTGGGAGAGCGGGGCTGCCCTGCCAGGGGTCCAGCAGGTCTGGCTCCTTTGGCCAGGGAAAGGGCCAGTGCCATGTGTCGGTCGGTCCAGAGTGCTTTCCGTGGTTCCTGGTGGCTGGAGCCGTTTGTGCAAAGGAAACTTGGGGGATTTTGCGTGCAGTTGGATGCTGCTGGCTCTTCTGCATCCCTGTTTGTGCTCATAGCATCCTCTGGCAGCTGAGCTGGGCTTCATGCTCCCTGGGAAGGTGGGAATGGTTGTGGGGTACCATTCAGCATGTCCTGACTGTGTGGGATGCAGAATGAGGCCATCCTGTCTGTGGTAGCTTGTGCGAGACCCCCGAGTGTGCCATGATGGTATATGAAGAGTATTCTTCCTAGTCCACAGGTCAGTCCTGGGGGATGGTAGCCTCACTGCAGGTATATTTGGGTGCAGCTATGCTCGGGGCTGTGAAGACTGAGAGGGCAATCTGAGTCCCAGCTGGGCTGGGGTGTTAGTGAGGGGAAAGGTAGCAGAGACACGTGGGCTGAGTAGCATCCTCTCACATGGCCTGGCAGAGGTGATGAGGGGAGGCATCCAGATGTGTCTGGAAAAGTGGGTGGGATTTCCAGAATGGGAATTCCAGTGTCCCTGTATCTTTGGGCTACTCTACCACTTTTTTTCTTATGGCCTCTTGGCATGCATATTCCCTAAAGGCATGCCAAAGGAGGTGAGAACACAGCATGGGGCACTTCAACCTGTAGGGAACCAATCTTGAGTTGGTTTTAAAGGCCACAGTTTCTCTGTGATGACAGGGAGACAGAGCTGGTACGAGCAAAAGGAGGACCATGCTGGGAGTGCAGGAACATGCCAGGGACTCTTCTCGTCCTACACTGTATGAGCATGCGTCCCTGCTGTCTGTGACTCCCTGTTCTTCACTTGTGCTACTGGCAGGCGTACGAGCTTTCCACGCTGACCGGCACTCAAGTCCTGCTGCTGGTGGCTAGTGAGACAGGCCACGTGTACACATTTGCCACACGGAAGCTGCAGCCCATGATCACCAGTGAGACGGGCAAAGCGTTGATCCAAACGTGCCTCAACTCCCCAGACTCGCCACCACGCTCGGACCCAACCACTGACCAGCGCATGAGTGCTACAGGATTTGAGGAGACGGACCTCACCTACCAGGTGTCTGAGTCAGACAGCAGTGGGGAGACCAAGGTAAACGTTCCTGTGCTCAGCTGCGTACCTGGGCACCCTGGGGGGCAGGGGCTGTGCCGGGAGCCCTGATTATCCCCAGCCCTCCTTGAATAGCAGCTTGGGAAGCTGAGGATGGGGGCCCTCTTGCATACCTCCAGTGAGCTTGTGCTGTGGCCTCTTGGGGCTGGCTCCTTTGCTTGGCTGGCAGTAGTGGCGATTCAGAGAGGGAGGGAAGTGGGTGGCAGGTGTCCTGGCCCTGGCCTTTGCAGCGGGGCTCCCCACTAGCCCAGCCCACCCCCCTGGCCAGCTCTTGGTGCTGTTATCTCTCCCCAGGCGTCTCCATGCTCTTGCACTCATTGATAAAAATTTGATTCTGCCTCCATGGCCTTATAAGGCTTGGTTTCCCTCGCCAGAGTCCCTGGCAGGGCCCCTCACATTCCTTATAAGCTGCAGCTGTCTCTTGCTTTGGTGCTGTTTTGGAAGGGGGCAGGGAGGACATGGGGAATGGAAACATTTGGCTGGATGCACCGTTCCTGCTCCCTGCCTGGTGTCCCTGCAGACGCTGGCCCCTGCCTGCCTGTGTCACTTGTGGCCTCTCGCCCAGGGTGCTGCAGATGGCCTGCCCGTGGGTGCAGAGTTGGGCACTGTCTTGTCCCTGCATCCCCTGGTGCTGTTCCTCAGAGCTATTGCAAGAAAGCTGGCTCCTGTATCCCTGCTGCTTCCTTTGCAGGCTGGTGCTTGGGTCCACAGGTGCTTGGAGATGGGAGGCCGGGGAGCTTGTGGTGCAAGGCTGGGATAACATGCTGAACTGGAGGTTGTGCCACAGCTTCCTGGGCCTGCATGGAGTGCCATTGGGTGCTGTGAGTTGCTGCAGCTCTGCTATACCTGTGCTTATGGCATGGGTATTGAGCTTGCTCCAAAAGCATCCTTCCAGATGAACTGTGGTCTTGCTCCAGGATCCCTCCAGCCAACTGTATGCAAGCCACAGCAGCATCCTTGCCATACAGTAGCCACTAAATACTAAGCAGACAGAACCTGGAGAAAGAGTGTTTGAGATCTCTGTGCAATCCCAAAGGCAGCAAGTGCAGCCCTGAGATGTGCCCAGCATATTGTCTGGGGCTGCAGAAGTGTTCAGCTGCATGTTTGTATCCTGTGGCAGTCCAACAGCTCTGGTCACAGTGCTGCTGGGTGTCCATGCCCTCTTCCCCATGTGTGTGCAGTGCCAAGCCAAGCAAAAGCTTATCACTGCTGAGCCCTGAGAAATATCAGCAGTCCCAGAGATCCCTGCAGGCAGAGGCATGGTGGTGGGCCAAGGTGTTGCTGGCTGGTGAGCTCTATGCCGGAGCCCAGAAGAGTCCCTGGGAAAGCTTCCTGCTGATGGGAGCCCAACAGCAGTCCTGACTGTCCCAGCCTGGTGTGATTGCCCTGGGTGCTTTTGATTCCTAGTGTGAGCTGTGCCAGCCCTTTCCAGTTAGGCCAAGGAACCCATTATTGCCAGCAATTTCTCCCTTGTGCAGCCTGTGTTTGTAAGGACTTGTGTCTCTTGGACTTCTCCTGGATGAAAGGGCAAGTCGTGTGGGCATTTTGTAATGAGACAAATTACTTGTGCCTGGAGTAATTTGGAGGTGCTGGAAGTGCTATACATGGCGACTGACCTGTCCCTGGCATGAGGCTTTCCACATCATGTCCTTTAAGTTTTTCCCTGAAAATACTGCTAGGTGGCCCCAAAGGAAGTGTACTTTTGGGGTGCAGTTATTCTGCAGAGGAAATCTTCTTAACATAGCTTTTCTCTGCCCACTTTCTGATGCAACCCCCACTTAATCCCAGTACTCATGAGTGGTAATGCTTAGTGTGGGATGCCTTGTGGCCACAGCCAGCATTTGGTGTGGGGCTGGAGGAGCCCTGTGGGCCCTGTCTTTTGCTTGACATTCTGGCTAAACCCAGCCCTGGCCTGCTGAGGTGTCATGGCAAGCCCTGAGGCTGGGGACAGTCCTACCCTGGCACTTCTAGTTCTGCTATGCCTTCTGCAGGGCTGGAAGCCTGGTTTGGTGCTCTGGCAGAAATCAGACCAATTCAGATAGATCAAGAAGCCGTCTGAGGATGAAGGGAGCCTATGGGTGGGCCATGCTAGGTGGCTGGCATCCTTGCTGAGGGATGGGTGGTACACAGGGCTGGGTTATGGGTGCCTCACTGGAGGAGGTGGCAGGAAATTAAGTGCCTGGACTGTCAGGTCCAGCCGTGCAGGATGCCCTGCGAGGGTTGGGCAGTTGCTTCCTGGCCTTCCTGTGAACTCTGCTTCCTGGGCCTCTGTATGGACAAAATCTGCTTGTGTTCAGCTGCTGCAGCAGAGGGGGTAGCAGTGCAGCCAGCCTGTTACCTGCAGTCAGCTGGTATTCTTGTGTGCTACAGCCAGCAGCAGCTATGAGATCCTCCTGCTGTGCCAAATCCAAACTGCCTGCCGTTGAGCTGAGCTTGGACTGCAGCGTGCTGTGATTTCAGGACAGCCACTGTATCCTCACGATGATGCTGTCATGCACTGACCTGTCGCTCTTTTGCAGACCCCAAACGGCACTGAGCCCTGATGTAATCTGAATGTGGTTATGTGGGAGAGGGGATTTTGGAGGGAGCTCAGGGGTTCTGGGTTGGGGTGAGAGCATGGGAACAGGTCTGATTTGGTCATTTCTTTCTGGGGTGGGGGAAACTTTCTGCCCCATCTGGAATGCAGACCAGGTGTTGGAGACCACCTTGGGATTTCCCGTGTACCTCCAACATGTTGCATGTTGTCCTGCAACATCTGCATAATAATGCTAGCGGGGGGGGGACTCTGTGCTATGCAGAACAGCATTGTCCCAGGCAGCCCCCAGAAGCTGCGGAGTGGGATTATTTTTGTCACCAAGATCCTACTGTGGTCCGGGACGAGCATCAGATGGCCTGGGCCATGCCCTGTGGTCCACTCATGCTGTATAGCATTTATCAAATACGCACAGTGGTATGGGCCTGTGCAAGACATCTGCTGCTATGCTGCACCTCTCTACTGTGTGTTGATTCCCCAGGCACTGCTCTGCAAATTGAAGTTTGCAGTGAGCTATGGTGGGGAATGGATGTGCAGCTGGATCAGGAAGGGCCTTCAGGGCTGCTGTGCTGCCTTGGAGGCTTGTCCGTGGCCCCTTGGGTAGTCTCTGCTGGAGGTGACCCATGACTTGGCTCCTATTGAAGGCTGGCCTCCTGCATGTAGTCTAGACTTTAAAGGGTGCTGGGGGGAGCCAAGGTGCCCAGGGGTTCTGAGGCATTCCAGACAGGCATGGGGAGATGGCAATGGGTGTCCAGTCCTAAGGTCTCTCCCAGCTCTCTTTCTGTACTGGGACCTATTGCTGCAGCCCAAGAGAAACACAGCAAAGGTGGGAGGAATCTGACTCTCACCTGTGGCGGAGTGGGGAGGGCAGAGATGGAGCACGCATGGTTTGAACCTGCTGGTACAGCATGCCTCCCCAAGCACCTTTGCTGTTCTGATTATACTGAGGTTTCCCCTTGTGCTTCTAGGGAGTTTTGGGAATCCTCCTGAGTAGGGTGCTGTAAATCTTTTGGGATGCCTCTTCCAACCCTGAGAGCATGGGGGGATGCTAAGCACCCTGGCTGCTTGGGGACTATATCTCAGGGCTGTACAGTTTCAGGGCTATGCCTGGGGATGAGGGAGCATGGCTTTTCCAGCTGGGAACAGGGTCCAACCTGCTCTGCTATGGCTCCCGTGGTCTACTGGGCTGGGGGGAGCTCTCCCCTGTCACCCACGTGGGGAGGGTGCCCACAGCCTCCATGTCCCATGTGGATTGGCAGGAGTTTGTGGTTGAGCTAATGGAAAGTGCTTCTGCTGGGCTCTGCTCTGTTATCACGTGCCTCTTCTAATTCGGACTTTGGGGACTGTGGTGCCAAGGCAGAGGGGCGTTGCTCTTCTCCCTCCCCACGCCCTGGGGCACGGCTGAGTGCCCAGGATTGGCTCCCCCTGTCCAAAATGGGCTGCCTTCCCTTTTTTAGCTGTTCGTTGAGCTGTGAATTCCTCGTTCCTGGCAGCTTGACAAGCTGGGAACAAGGCTTAGCACGTGGGAGAGCTGGGCCCACCAGCCTGCAGCGGGAGGGGTGGGAGTGTGGCAGTCTTAACTCTTCCCAGGCGTGCTGGCAGCTGTGGCAGGGCATGGGGACAGCAAGTCCTGTGTGGCCTGTGGCATGGTCTCCTGCGGAGCGGTGTATTTGCAGCCTGCTCTGGGCTAGCTGAGCAGGGCAGGAGAGGGGCTATGGAGATCGTGGGTATCCAAAAGAATTTTGGGGAAGGAGGCATGCTAAGTGAATTGTAACTGCCAGGGGGAGCGGGGATTGTGCTGGGCTTGGTTGGTTCCTGCAGATCCAAGCCATGTCCAGCCACATGCTTTATGGCTTTGGAAACTGGGGTGTTAAGTGCCCTGCAGCATTGGCATACACATTCCTCCCTTGCTTCCAGACACAGGAGGCCAGCCTGTCGGGCTAGCATTGGCCCAGCACAGGGCCCTTTTCCTCCTGGTGCTCAGCTTCCCTGGCAGTGCTGTCCTCAGGCAAGCATAGAGCTCCAGTGCTCCTTGCAGGACCGTGGTGCGTGCTGGGTGTAGCTAACATGCGGGAGTCCCTTGGCAGCCTCGTGCCCATCTCCTGCTAGTGGACTGGAAAATGGGTGCTTTCCTGGTCAGGTTCTTGACCCTTTGCTCCAGGAGATTTGTAGAGGCATTCCCCAGTGCCTGCCAAAGCAGCTGTTGGGGCTGGGCTTGGGCCTCCCTGGTGTCCAGGTTTGGTCTTACCTCTCCCTTGCTGCTTTGGGTGTACAGCTGCCTTTAAGAGCCAGTTCTCAGCTTGTTCTTGGCCATGTGTTTCCTGCCATAAGGGAAATAGTGTGTGTTCCTGACAAGAGACAGTGTGTTTGCCTTTATGTATGTCCCTGCAAGGACTGCTTTTGCCTGTTGTGTGCCAAAAAGAGGCTGCTCTCCTCTTTGGGGCTATGGGGACTCCTGGGGAGGGAAAGGGTTGCTGCACCCCTGGTGTCTTACAGGGAAGACCTGTGTGGCCCTGCGCTTGTATCCAAGGTTTATGCTGAGCTCTCTCCAGCTCTCCTTGTGCTGCGTTATTGGGCAGAGTTTCCTCATGTTTGTACAGTCAGCTCTTCTCTGCTACCCTGGCTCTGCAACATGTGCTGGCAGCAGGCTATGGGGGTATGGTTTAGCATGGGGTGCAGCCTACAGACCCTGGTTTGGTCTCATGGGCAAATGTTGACCAGATGTAAGGGTTGGTCTGAGTTGTTGCAATCTCTCCTTCCCCAGGACGCACTGAAACCAGTGTTCACTGTCACCAACCTGCCAGGGACAACATCTACCATCCAGACAGCCCCCACCACCTCAACCTCCATGCAGGTCAGCAGCGGCCCGTCATTCCCCATCACTAATTACCTGGCACCAGTGTCTGCCAGCATCAGCCCCAATGCCGTCACCAGTG
The DNA here is from genome assembly GCA_018403395.1 of Gorsachius goisagi. Lineage (NCBI taxonomy): Eukaryota > Metazoa > Chordata > Aves > Pelecaniformes > Ardeidae > Gorsachius > Gorsachius goisagi. The sequence goes on from BOSO01003853.1 coordinate 90,352, forward strand.
CCAACGGGACAGTGCTGAAGACTACTGGAGCCAGTGCAGTGACATCTGGGGGCCTCATGCCGATACCCACCGGCTTCACCCTCATGTCAGGTCAGTGCCTTTAGGAGTTGAGGACTGCATCCATCCGTCTCTGCACCTGGAGTGTGTTGCTGCCCTCTCCAGAGGAGAAGAGATCTAGTGGCAGGAGCAACCAGAGTGGTTGCTGCTGTAGGGCAAACCTGGCTGGGATGCCTTGCTCGAGCCCAGCCAGGCCAGTGGCTGGAGAAGGGTCATGTAGTGACTGTTTCCTTAGAATGCTGCTAGTTGGCCCTGCTGCTGGGAAGGGCATGGTGGTAGGGAGCTGAGCTGGGACCCCAGGGCAGCACCGAGAAGCCTGGAGGGAGTGAAAAGAGCTGGTGGTGACAAAGCCTTTCTTTCTCCCTCCTTTTGGCAGGTGCTTCCCTTTCTCCGGGGACCCCTACCATTCCTCTCACTCAGTTACAGCCACACTCCCTGGCTCTTTCCAGCCAGCAGGGCCAGGTGGTCACGGGTATGGCTGGACAGCTGCAGCAGGCACAACAGACAGTCTTCCGCTTCCCTGCCAGAGCTGGAGGGCAGATCGTGTCGCTGACAGGTCAGCACTCGCTTCTCCTCCGCTTGCTTGAGGTGGGGGGGATGGAGGTGTCTGTGGGGGTCCCGGTCCTGGCCAAAGAGCTGACCCCCAACTGAGGTGGGAGCACAGAGGAGGCAGAGCACAGGGCACCCTGGCTGTGAGGCTGCAGGGGAGAGATGGGAAGACAGGACAGAGAATGCCTGGCAATAGGCAGGAGCAGCATCCTGGGGGGATACAGACCAAGGGAAGCAGTGGGTTGTCAGTCTGATGGGGTTTGCCCTGTGGCTAGCAAATGCAGACGAGACAGGTCCCTGGTGCAGCTGTGCTGAGGCTGAATTATGCTGCTAGCAGGAGTGATTAAAAGAGACCGCAGGGTCTCAGATGCCCAGTGGATGTTTTTTCAGTGCTGCTTTGAGCAGCTGCCCTCGCTTTTGTATTTGGTTGTGCAGTCACTCACTGAACCACAGTGCAGAGAGATTAGGAGAGACCCAGAACAGAGGAGGGAGTTGTGCTGCTGTGCTGCCTTGTGTGCGTTGTCCTTTGTAGGAACTTCTTATTGTGCTGAGTCAAGGCTCTCCTGGGGCTGGGCATGCTCCTGGCTGGAGTTTTGGAGCAGGGCTAGGCTGTCCATTGTGGGGGCAGCTGCCACCTGAGGACCAGTCCCGAGAGCGAGACAGTATTTCTTGTGTCCTGCCTGTTTGTGCCCAAGTTGATGAGTCTGATAGCCTGCATGCTTTCTTGGAGCCCTCACGGCTCCCATGGGCCCTGGCACATAGCGTGATCCCATGCAGGGGGACTGGATTTCCCTTGTGATCTGGAAGAGCCAAGAGAATAACAGACATGTGTCTCTGGTGTGGTGTGTGGGGAGATGGCCGGTCTGAGCAAGGTGGCTGGTGATTCCTGCTCTCCGGGACCTGGAGCCTGGAGTTTTCTGTGCTGAGCTCTGTCTCTGGAGCTGAAGAGCTTTGCAGCAAGTGGGCTGGGCCAGAGGCTGTGTGGCTGTGCCCCTGCAGCTCTGGGATGCACACCTTGTGTCCCAGTGGTCTCTAATCCCTGTGTAGGGCACTGCGATGTCCTCAAGATCACAATCTGGGTGAGATAGTTGTTCCCTGAGTGCCCTGTGGAGGATGGAGCTGGGCTCCAGCTGGCCTGGGCATTTAGACTCTCACCGTTCTGCTCAGTGCAGTGAGATGATCCTTCCAGGGCTGGCTGAACATGGGCCTGTGCTGGACCCCCTCTTCCCAGCATCTTCTGTGCTGTGTCTTGGTGGAGCCAGAAAAGGTGACAAGGGCCCCAGACATTCCTGAACCATGCCTGGGAGCTGGACAAAAGCTGCTGTGGCCTCTCCTTTCTCTCTGGAGCCCTGTAGGCCAGCTAACCCCTCCTTGGGCCCTGTACACCAGAGAAGAGCAGGTTTCAGCCTGGTCTTTGGGGCAGGGCCTGGTTTCTGATGTGTTCTGCTTTTGGCTAGCCTTCCCCAGTGCAGTGCAGAGCCACTGTGTGTGGCCAGAGAAGGACTGGGGGGCTTTCACATGGCCCAGAGCGCCTGTATTCCTGCTGAGCCACAGGCTCATGGGCTCCTCTCTCTCCCCAGGTGGCACCATGGCTCAGCAGGTCCCAGTCCAGGCGATCCAGGTGCACCAGGCACCGCAGCAAACGTCTCCCTCTAGTGACAGCAGCACTGACCTTACCCAGACCTCTTCCAGTGGAACAGGTAATTGGGACGTTATGGTAAACATGTTCTGTCTTCCTTCCTCACTACTGCTGGTAACAGCCCATACCGGTAGACTTCATGCCTGCTGCCTGTCCAGGATCCTTCTTCAGACCAACACTATCCCAGCCTTTCTGACAGTTTCACAGGTGTATTTATCCCTGTTGCCAGCCCCTGTGCTATGTTATATCTAGGTAGATGCTGCTGTGCATAGGGCACCTTACAAGAGATTTCACAGCCTCTCCAGATACATCATCTGCTCTTACTTGCAGCATGGAGCTGGGAACAGGTTGCCCAGTTCTCAGATGGTTTTTTAGTGAGCCAGCGTTGCCCCTAGCACAAGGCGTTGACTCACGTCTACTTGAGATTTTTACTGTATATGTAGAGGACACCTCTGTTGTCAGCAAAACCTGAGTTCAGGTGCCTGGATGCAGGCTGAATCCAGTTCAACAGCTTTAATAAAGCTTCATCAGGAAACTTGTATCGCAACTTGAATTCATTCCTAGGATATTTGTCTACCGTGCTTTTCTGCCCTCTCATATTCACTTTTGAAAGGAGAGGTTCGAGCTCTCCTGCCTGTTCCCTGGGGTTTTCCCCAAAGAACTTGGGAGGACAAGATGGGTATCTCCATGCACCTGCTGCTTCAGGACAGCATGCCAAGGGTGGCTGAGGGAGGGGTGCTGAGCAGGCGTGTGAGTGTAGCAGGCTCCTTTTGTGTGGCTCACATGTAGTCTGTCCTGGTGCCAGTGACCCTCCCGGCGACCATCATGACGTCGTCTGTGCCAACCACTGTGGGTGGCCACATGATGTACCCCAGCCCACACGCGGTGATGTACGCGCCCACATCTGGCCTTGCAGACGGTGGACTTGCAGTCCTCAACGCTTTCTCACAGGCGCCCTCAGCGATGCAGGTGTCCCACGGCCAGGTCCAGGATCAGGGTAAGACAGCTGTCTGGGTCAGTGCTCCCTTAAGTGCTCTGACACCCTGATTTTTCGTGTCTTGAATGTATTTATGCTGTATATTAATTCCAGAGAATTTTCTTCTAAGTGGTCCTAAGTGGCTGTACAAAGTCCTGGCAAGGGTGATGCTTGATGCACATTTTTTTAGATCCCATCATTCTCCTATGCAATGGATTGCTTGAGCCGTTTTCTGGGGAAAAAGGGTGAAGGTTGCCAGGATGGGTGGCCTATGGGGCAGGCAGTGGAGGGGGAGCTAGGAGACTCTGGAGAGGATGTGTGGTTGCATGAGGGGGCAAAGCAGCATGAAGCCGTGCAGGCAACAATTGGATTGAGAGCTTGAGCCTGCTTCTCCCAGCATTTGAAAAACTAGCACATGTAGCTTTCTACTGGGATGCATGCAAAGCAGACACCTTCATCCTTTGTGAAGCTCCATGGAGCTCAGAGAAAGGATGCATGGGGGAGCACTGTTTAAGGGACAGTGTCATTTGTGCGCTCTCTCTGTGGCAGGTGGCGTCCCCCAAGTGTTCCTCACAGCTCCATCAGGCACCGTTCAGATCCCAGTCTCAGCTGTCCAGCTTCACCAGGTAGGTGCAGAATGGTACTTGCAGGTGTTCAGGGGGTGTCCTTGCTCTGCCTGTGCCTGCACATCCTTTGTGGGTCTGGGCAGACCCAGGCACTTGAGTAGGGCCAGTCCTCAGGTCTGGGAAAGCCATCAGTGCCACCCACCCTTGGGTGAGGAAGTCTTACCCTCCTTGGACAGGTGCCCAGAAAGGACAGTACCACCCTGGCTGCTGGCACAAATGGTCTCAAGGCACGCTGTCCCCCAGTGCTTCCTCCTCCCTTTTCTCTCTAGATGGCTGTCATCGGGCAGCAGAGCAGCAGTGGCAGCAGCCTGACGGAGCTGCAGGTGGTCAACTTGGAGACCTCACACAGTGCCAAGAGTGACTGAGAGGCCTCTGCTGCCAGCCTTGTGCTGTCCCTGGCTTGTCATACCAGTGCTGGGGCTGGCGGCAATTCCTCATACAGACTGCACCAGTTATTTATTGTTGCCTTTTCACGTTTCCTTCATCCACACATGCACACACACACACACGCACCCACCCACACATATACACAGGCATGCGCGTGGGACTGCAGGACCCACCGAGGGTGGAGCTGTGCTGGGGCCATGCAGGGCTTGGGGGCGTTTGGATGCTGCAATAGCTGTGCTTGTCTCATGCCAGCCAAAGAAACTTGTCTCTTGAGGGGAGGATTGCTCTGCGCTGTAAATAAATACTGCAGACCATTCCCAGCTGGAGGCTCTGGCTCCTCCCGGGTGCTCTGAGTCACGTTGCCCATGTGCGTTTGCTCTGCATGGGGCTCAGCTCAGACCCAGAGCTGTCCTGTGGGCACAGCTCGGAGCAGAGCGTTCCGAGACTGTGCTGCTGGCCTCAGCAATGTGCCTTTGTGGGGGTGACAGGTCCTGGCTGCAGCAACTCACCCTGGGCTCTTGACAGGGGAGAGTGGCCAGCTTGCATGTGCATCGCTGGTTGGGCCTACGTGCCCTCCCTCTGGAGAGTAAGGTACAGCCTGCGGCACGTAGCCCTATCCTCCTCAAATGCACTACAGTGAGCCCTCTGCTCTCAGTGCCTCCTCACTGGGCTGCCTGACAGACTTGCGGACTGCCTGGCTCTGCCCTGGTGGCTGCCCTAGCACAGCTGAGGTGGTTGGTGGATGCCCAGGAGCACAACGATGCCCCAGAGAGCTCCTGGGGGGGAGGCTCTGTGGCAGGCCCAGCCCCACACTTTCCTCTCAGCCCTCACGCTGCTTGTGGACCCTCTACATCCAGGGGAACGTGGCTGGGTCTTTCCCACATCCCCCTGCAGCTCCAGCCAGCGCTTTCTAAATTTCTGTGTCTGATGCAAAGTGGAGAAACAACTCAAGTGTCAAAGGGAAGAGCCCATGGGGCACTGAGCTGCAGGGCAGGCAGCAGGCTCTTCCTCTGAGCACCAGGGTGACCTGCAGACCATCCTGGGTTGTGGAGGAGCAGCTGTGATGCCTGCATGTAGGCTCAGGAAGGCCTGGGGAGAAGGGCTGGAGCATGCTTGGTCCTGCATGGGAGTTGCTGTGAATGGCTCTGCTACCTAGCCCTGTCCCTGGAGGGGGAGTGAGCAAGTGAGAGAAGCTGCTGAATCCTTAGGGGAAGAAGCAGCTGCTGTAACTTTTTTTTTAAGTTAAAGACAAAAGAAGCCTTGGAGAAAAAAAAAAAAAGGAAAAAAAAAAAAGAAAATTACTTTATTTTTCTAAGTGTTAAACTCAGTATTTATGTAATTCTTTAAGGAATAAAAGTTTGGCTCCTGTACAGTTTTAATGGGGTTTGTACCAGGGGGATGGGAGAGGGGTGGGTGGGCATTGGAGGAAGGAGAGGGGCCTTGCTTTTGAGTTTGTATTGTAATCTTGGACATCTTCACTCAGCATTAGCGTTTAAGCTGCGCTCTCCACCCACCAGCATGTGCCAGGGATCAAGCTGAACCAAGTGAGATGCTTGTTTCCCACTTAACCTGTACTGAGGACTCCACGCCCATCATTTTGGGCTTAATGGGCAGAAGACAAGTGAAGTGACTGATTTTTAGAACTGGGAAACCTCAGGAACAAGGGGCTTGTAGTGTGCCTGGGAGCCAGAGATGGGCTAGATTTTCTGATGGCCGCCCTGCTCACCTCTGGTCTCAGGACCTGTGGCTGCTTCTGTCACTGCTCTTGGTGTGGAGCAGTGCTACCTGTGACTGCCTAAGGGATATGGGCTTCCCTGCTCTTTCTTTGGTGGTGAGTGGTCAGCAGTAGCTGATCTCTGCTCTGCCTGCTTGCTGTGCAGATAGCATCTCCTGAATTCCTAGCTGATGATTTGGGCTGTAGTTCCCCCTCTACAGCCATTCCTTGGTGCGCAGATGTGGACAGGTCCCCTCCAAGCCCCCTGTGCAAAGAGCTCCCAGAATGGTCTTTCAGCCCTCAGTCTGTTATGCAGCCTGGGAAGGGCTCATGGGGAGGCCCATCTGGTGAGAGCGACATTGCATGCTGCCTCCCCTTAGTATCCTTGCTCTAAGAGTGATGCGTAGCCCACAGCTTGGAGCTTGTGGGAGTGCTGTGCTGTGCCCCATTGCTAGGTGTATGAAAGTTGCTCAGTGATGCTTCCAAAACAAGGCTGGGTACCTAGGATTTCATCCAGGGAGAAGGATGGGGTTGGGGCTTGCATTGTCCTTTGTCCCAGCACATCACTGTGGCCTGGCTTTGCTCTGCTTTGCTTGTGCTAGCACTGTGGAGCAGAGCTGTTGGGCCAGGATGGCAGGAGTGCCCCAATGCTACAGGGTGTCTGACTGCATCCCCTTCCTAGCTCCCCAAAGGCAACTGCTGGTTAAACGCTAATGGTGTATTTTATTTAAGTGCAGACTTGTAAGAACACTTGTGTATCAGGGATGAAATGGCATTTATTGTGTGGTGACATTTTTAGTTCATTTTACTGGTTTTAGGGTTGTGTGTGCGTGTGTGCGTGTGTATGCATAAGTGTGTGTGGGATTTTTTTTTTTCCCTCCAGTTTCCAGGGTTGTGTTTCTGGAAGGATGTGGAAGTAATCACAGTACTATGTACAGAGCTTTCTTTTGTATTAAAAAAAAAAATTACTCTTTCAATAAACGTTATCATTTTGTGCACAGATTTGGGATCTTGGCCTTGATTTGCGGGAAGGGACAACACACACCTTGGGGTCAATGAATGGGCCTCAGAGGTAGATTCCTGTTTGTGTGCTCTGGAGGGTGCAGGGCTGTCTGGGCATGATGTGGCAAAAAGGGGCGCTTTGCAAAAGTCTACATCCCCACTGCCTCCTTCACAGGTGAGACCTGACCAGCTGGACTTCTACTCTGGGAGCCCCAGGGCCAGAGGGGACCTGTGGTGGACAGCAGGGCTGTGAGGGCTGTACTTTCTGAAAGCTCGGGAATGATGCTGCTGAGCAGGGCATGGTGTTGAGTCAAGAGAAGTAAAAACCAGGAATGGGGACTTTTGAAAAAGAAAAGGATTGTTCAATTTGTGGGTGTTAACAGGGAGGAGCAGGAGGAGGACCTCAAGGAAGAGTTAAAACAGGGAGGAGAAACAGCCTATGTTGCTTATGGAGTAGTTGGGCAATAACTAAGGCCTAGTAAGAGGAATTTTTGCCATTGTAACATCAAAGAAAAGATGATCCCTAGCCCTGGACCCAGGTGGATTATGTATTTATATATTGATAAACTACCCCAAACCAAAGGAAGACACATTTTTTTAGTAGTGACAGAGGTATTTCCAGGATAGATACTAAGTTTTGTATGAAGATGCTCCTGTGAAGATAGTGTTTACTTGATACGGAGCTCAACAAATAACTGATGATGTCCAAGGCCCTGTCATCCTGGGAGATGTCATGCAGCTGCCATCTCAGAGCACCCAGATGTGGTTGGGGTGTGCAGTACCATCCTCAGGCTCCTGGACAAGAAGAAACGGCTTTAAAATAAACCGGTTTAAAGGCTGCAGGCAGAACAGCTTCCTCTGACATTGACAGGCATCAGATCCAGGTCTCAAATGAAAATGAGGTTGTTTCCCCTCTCCTGAGTCCATTAATTTTGGACACCTGATATCTTAGAGGATGGAGCTTAACTGTTGTCTTTAAGAGGCCCAACACCAAGACTGTTGAATTCCCTGCAGAAAACCACTATGAGAAGAAATTCCCTGCAGAAAACCGCTATGAGAAGATATTCAAAGTCCAAACTGGAGAGGCATTACTTAAAGTAAGGTCAAAGGAAGTAAGGTCAAAGGTGGATGCCCCTAGAAGCCAGGTCAAGGACACGTGGGGGCTCTGAGAAGTGCCTAAAGGTGGGAAAGAAACCAAAGGAAAGAAGGGCTCGTTACAATCATCAGTACTGCTGGATCAACAGTATGCCAGCTAAAAATGTACCTATTAGCCTCTACGTAGCATCAGGCCCTGGAGCAGATACCAGGATAATGTAAGGAAAGCTTAGCACTGATAAAAGGCTGTGCAGTGGAGGGACAGTACAATTTGGAGAAAATAATCTCAGTGTAGCAGGAGAGAAGATTGTACAGAAAGTGCTTAGGAGCAAAACAGCTGAAATGGCTCTTTCCCCATTGGGAGGGGAGGCGCTTCACTTTTATGGGTTACACCACAGCCAACCCCATGTTCAGCATGCTTACACAGATATGTCTCATGGTTCAGCACCACAAAATGCCTATCAGCAGAAGTAACCCCATGTTATGCTCAGGCGTCTCTGTATGACATATAATACTCCTAACATGGAGCAAGATGCAACAGACAATCTTTATTTTTAGGATAAATGACTGACTAAGCATGGTATCAAGACCATCAGAGGCAAGATATAATCAGGGCATATGAATACCACAGAAAACCTTTTGGTGTCACAAACAAGATGCCTGTGTCCTATCTGGTCACTGCCATTTATTGTTGGTGACAATTTCAGCTATGAGATGTTGCCATCTGATGTTACCAGCCGGGCTGCATTTCCCACTGCAAAGCATTATCACCACCTCATGTTTGTGACATTACACACAGCAGTGTTGCAGATGCAGTACATGCACAAAATAACAGCTGCCAAGAACAGAGGAAAACAGCAATGGTTGGGCATGTGATATTAGCTTTTATGTAGTTGTGTGGCATTTAGGAAGTCATTTTCCCCTTCATTAGTGCAAATATACTGTCTCTACAGGAGATGGGGGGACTTGTAAAGGCAAAGCATGATATAACTAACTACCAGTTTGATCCTCTAAATTTTAACAATACCTTCGGAGTTAATGAGGAAGGAAAATTACATGTTAATGGAAAACACAGATATTTCAAGAGCATCCACAGGATTCTGGAAAGACAACATCAATAGCATCAACAGAGGTTACATGTGCTAATGGAGAAATCAAGAGGCTGTCTTGGAAACACAAACATTTACAGTCCACCATTGGTGCCACAGCTTTAGAGGATAGTCCCCACAGACTGATGCAGAACTGCACTGATTTATCCAGCCTATAGTTAATTGCAATTATATTGTTTGTATTAATTGCTGATTGCGATTGTAAAACATGGAAATTGTCTAATCAGCTGCATTAGTACTGAGGGTAGAAATGAGGTTGGACACATACATGAGGTTGCTCCAAGATCAAATAAGAAAGAATAATAAAATGTTTGTTTGTAATTTAAAACAGATGTTAACAGACCCATAGAAACCTGCACCTAGTGGATTGTAGCTAACTGCTGTGATGCCTCTCAAGGAAGGGAAATACAGGCAAAGTGTAAGAGTTTAGATTTTATGGTATGGGCATTACAGATCAGTGTAACACCAAAGCAGGAAAGGGACTGGAAAGAGGCCAAATTTGTGCGCAACTGGCTTCAATTGCCTCTCTAGCAACATTGAGAACAGGGCAGTCTTGCACCCCAAAACCTGCAGTAAAGCCAAACAAGGTGCAGGGCTGAAATTACCCCAGACCTGAAGAAGTTGCTACACTGGAGCTTTTGGTTAACGCCGCGTTTGCAATAAAGTTACTGCTGACATTATGTGCCTTTAATCTTCCTTCCACCTACCCTGCAACACCCCTTAACAAGGTTCATTCATCACCAGAGAAACCGTACCAACACCGGCCTCACACACGCATCATGAGCTCTTGCAGGTGCAGTCTTCAGCTCCCAACCCCAATTTTTTTCTCGCCTCCAATATGAGCCAAGAGAATCAGAAGATACCCTGATTTTTCCTTATTTTCCTGTCCCTCGCACCCGTTTCTGGTGTGCAGGCAGCACGGGGGACAGCAGCCATGTGACACACGGCCGCGGCGCGCTGCCACGCACCCCAGAGCCAGCCCCGGCCTGCGCCCCCCGCAGGAGACCAGACTGCAGGGCCGCCCCGCGGGAGGTGCACGCCGTGGGGCGGGCTAGCTTCCCTCAGCATCCGCCTGCAGGCCGCAACCCGGCTTAGCCCCGCCGTAGGCACTGCGCCGCCGGGGCCTGTGGAGCCCGAGCGAAACGCCCGGGCCGGCGGAAGGGCGGAGGCCGCCCGCGCCACACAGCGCAGGGGCGGGGCACACAACGACTTCGCCCTCCCCTCCCCTCCTGCGAGCTCCCTTAGCCCTCGCCGCGAGCTCCCTTAGCCCTCGCCGCGACCCGTAGTGGGCGTGGCCTGCGCGCCTCTGCGTGCCGGGGACCCGGAAGTGGAGAGCTGAGGAGGTGGTGTTGGTGGGTGTGGGTCGCAGCGCTGCTGCCGGTCCCCTTGCTTGCGGTGGCAGAGGGAGCGGGTGGGCCGGTGCCGCTTCACGCCGCCCTTGGCGGAGGTCGCCAGTCTCGGCCGCGTCGTCGCCCCGGGCTGTTAACGGAGGGGAAGAGAACTGGAACGGCGCCGGGTGGGGACGGGACCCCCTGAGGAGCTGACGCCCGAGGACGCGCCGCCTTTCCCCCGTGTCGGGGCAGATCTCGGGGACGAGCCACCTCCCCGTGCGCCGTGTCCGGGTCCCGTTGTTCCTTGCCCCGCTGCGGCGGCGCTGCGGCAGGCCTAGCTGCCGTTCCCGGGGCGGGAGCGACGGGGCAGCGGTGAGGGAAGAGAGCGGGAGGTGGAGCAGGGCTTGCCGAGGTGTCTGGAACGGCCTGGAAGAAAACCCGTCTTTTCCACGGCGGCCATTGCCGTGGCAAATGCTTTTAGAGGCCTTGCTCGTTTCCGTGCGCCGGCCGGCCTCGTGCCCTGCCGTCCCGGGGGTGCTCTGTCTGCCTGCGCCCAGGCCTTTCCAGGCTGCGCTTCTGCACCTGGTGCTTTAGGGGCTTGGCACGGTAGCTGGCATATTCATCTGCCACAACTCTGAAACTTACTGTAGTGTGTGTTTTTAAGCAGTTTAACAATTTAGCTGTGGGTTATCCTAGGCTCTACTGTGCCTCACTAATCATATGCATTACAGCGGCTTGTTCAGGTGCCCTAAATCCAACTTCTCCCCTATCTAGCTACAAGTCTTTTTGGGCCCCTTCTCTGCTCTGCTCTAAAGAGGGTTTTTCATGCTAAATGCCATGATGTGGGGATGGGGTGAAGTTTTCAAACAAAACAATGCTTCACAGAGCCTTTTCTTTTACTATGAATTTTACATGAACCTCTTGGGGTAGGGTGGTTTGTGCACTGTATGAGTACAGTTAGGGAAAGTCATTGTTTGGTTTATGGTGTGGCATCTAGAGACTGTTACAAAGCACAGGAGAATAACTTGGTTCTTTTATTACAGAGAGACTGCAAGAAGATTCCCAGCTGGCTTGCTGCAAACTCCCAGGAAGACACCATTGAAGGTAGGTATGAATTTCTTGGGAGTTCGGGCTTCTTCTATCTGCACCTGGGAAACACCTTACTGTGCTTATCATCATCTTTGATGGTCAGTATCTTCTTTGGTTGTACATGGATTGACTGTTTCCTATGTTTATTAGCTCCTTTTTTAAGAATGACTTGTGTTGCCATCAGCTGAACAGCAAGTTGCCTCACGGCTTGTCTTGTTAGTATGTGTAAGTGACAAGAGGGCCTGTTCATGTGTTTCCACTATTGCCTGCCTGAGTTCCTCTGAGAACCTTATCAGACTCTGATATGGCATCTTTTGTAGTAATGAAGTCAGTCCACTGTGTGTGGTATCGTTTACTGTTGGCCAGCTGATTGCTGGCACTCAGTCTTAGACAGCAAATTATTTCATGCTCTTCTTTGCATAGATGAAAGCAGAGAAGCATCATGGATTCTTCTTTGTGGTCCTAAGATATGCAGAACAGTCAGGCAGCAGAGAGTAGCAATTTTTTCATTTTGTTGAATTTGCCCATTGACTAAATGTTGTAAAGGCAAAGAATATCTGAGAGGAGGCCAAAGAGTGGCTGTCATGGTTTAACCCCAGCTGGCAGCTAAGCACCATGCAGCTGCTCTGTGCCCCTCCCCTCTTGCCCTAGTGGGATGGGGGAGAGGATCAGGAAAAAAAAAAGTAAAACCTGTGTGTTGAGATAATGACAGCTTAATAAAACAGCAGAGCGAAATCATAATGATAAAAGAACATACAAAACAAGTGATGCACAATACAATTGCTCCCCACCCCCTGACCAACGCCCAGCTGGTCCCTGAGCTCCCTGGCCATGGGAAGCTGAAAAGTCCTTGACAAGTATAAGCACTACTTAGCAACAACCAAAACATCAGTGTGTTATCATTACATTATTCTTATACTAAATCCAAAACACAGCACTATGCCAGCTACTAGGAAGAAAATTAACTCTATCCCAGCTGAAACCGGGACATTTTCCAAAAGTGACCGGATTTCATGTATATGAAATTGATTTGAGAAATTGCTGGTTATTTTCTTGAGGGCCTGGTGACTCAGGTTAGAGAGAGTGTCTGCCTGAAATCTTGAGCTCTAGCTAAACTTACAGTCTAAACAGATATAAATGGTAAATAACAAGAGGGAAGACAGAAGTGCAAAAGCAACAACTTGCACAGGGTCATGTTGTGGACAGTGGCAAAGATGAGAACAGGACTCGGGTCTCCTGCTGTTATTTGCAGTCTTGTAAGAGGATCTGAACAGGCCAATTTTGCCTTGATTTTTCTGAGGAGAACCCCTTTGTGTGCTAGTAATGCTGGGAACAGGGTTTATATGTGAAACACTGGCTCAATTTCTTAGAGGGAGGATGTGACCCTCTGCAAAATGGGGTATTCTTCAGAGCTTTATCCTGGGTGCAGGTTCTCAGTATCAAAAGCTGTGCCTCAGCCACTTCTACTGTCAAGCAACTGAGGTGCTTGTTCCTGCTTTCCCTGGCATGCAGCTCAGAAATAAAAGCTTGCCTCTGCTTCCCCTCTGTCTCCACAGGCACATTTCCTGTCATGGTGAATGAGAGACACAATGGCAACCTGCTTGTGCACCTGGGACCCAAACTGCAGGCTTACCCAGAGGACCTGCTCCGGCAGCGGCAAGGCTACAACGGCCAGCCTGAATACCTGATCCAGTGGAGTATTATCAGCTTGGAAGAGAGAGCAGCGGGAGGCAGCAGTGCCACCTCTGCAGAGACCAAGCCAGAGAACATCTTGATGTGGATGTCTACAGAAGAGGTCTGTGCCAGCTGCCCAGCTCTGCTGGGCAAGAGGAAGCTGGAAGGGCAGTGGATGAAAGAGGAGAAGGCAGCCAGCCCATTCACTACAGATGTCCCGCTGGATGAAGCCTCGCTGCTGGAGATGAAGGCTGATGTCAGGAGCCTGGTGCAGCGAGCTGGCCGGCAGATGGCCGAGGCTGGGGCCCCCGAGTCCGCCATCCTCAACACCATCCATGTGCTGAGCGCGTATGCCAGCATTGGTTCGCTGGCAGGT
>BOSO01003854.1:0-12290 GCA_018403395.1 Gorsachius goisagi
TCCTTCCTTTCCTGTCGCTGCTTTCTCTCTTTCCCCTGAACAATTAATAAACGGGTGGATTTAACGACATCTGACCTCGCTTGTGTCTTAACCTCGCTCGAAGGGATCGAAACGAGAGGTTGGTCCAGCCGCCCCTGGCCTCCCAGACTCATCTGAGGTCAGCTAGAAAGCAAGGGGGCCTTCCTCTTGTCCAGACAGAATTGGATCGTAACAAGGTCCAAGCCTGCAGTGCCGTGAAGTCCTCCGAGATCAGACATTTGGGAGCTGCAGCCCCAAGGGGGGGGACGGGGCAGTGCAGAGGGGATACAGCGGGGGGCAGGCAGCCAGGGGCTGTGGGGACTGGGAGGGGAGGATGGACCCTGGGCAAGGGCTGGAAATACGGCGTAAAAACAAAGCTAAAGGGAGACATTTCATCAGGAGCTTTACAAGGTGATGCCTGGGTGGTCGAGAAAATGCACTGCGGTGCCTTCGTCGTGGCTGATGCTGTGCTCAGTCCACAGTTATCATCAAGCTTAGAACTATAAACATGGCTGGAAGGGTAATATCTTCTGTGGTACGTATCAGAGGAAAAAGCCCAGGTGAGTAACAAAAGCCCCAGATATCCCTAACTTCTACATTCACAGCCAAATATGATGGGATGTAGTCAGTGTGTGTGTGTGTACTTAATTGCTTGGCAGCGTGAGCAACCAGATAGGGCAGGGCACAGCACGAGGGAAGCACCAGGGTTTGAGGTGGGGTGGGGTTGGTTAGTAAACGTACCCGAAGAGTCACCTCTCAAAGGAGCTAAGGATTTTTTAAAATAACTACAGTCAAAGGTATTACACGACAATATTAGGAGAAAACAAAAATCCCGGGTTTTGTTCCCAATTATAAACATCTGTGTATAAATGAAAGCCATTTCCCCCTCTATAAGCATATCTCCTCCATGGTTCCTCTGGAGGTCTGGAATCCAGGGTAGATGCTGTAAGGCCCGTCATTAAGTGAGCTGGACTCCTGATGTGCTCATATTCCAGTTGCTACCGGTCTTCCCGTCACTCCCTCTCCTCCTTCCCCTGCCTGTAAATTAAACAATACGCTGCCCCCCAGGCCTGGGCAGTAAGGCAGCCCTAATATGGGAAGGGTGTCCGTGGGGCTCGCTGGGAAGCTGAGGACGGAGGTCAGCAGTCTCCTATGGAGCAGAACGGGTGATGGGCGTATAAATACAGCCCGGATAAGAAGCACAGCCAGCTACAGCCAGGGGACATCCGCGGGCTCTGCCTGGCAAGGGGAAACTTGGTGAACTGAACTTTGGAGCCTCCAAAGGAAGAGCAGACAGAGGATGAGGATGTGCGTGCAGAGGCTGGGAAGGGCGGGAGGGATCGTTGAGATTGAATTTGGTTTGTGTGAGTGCTTGCCCCACAGGACCGACTGCGATCTGCTCCTCCAGCCTCGGCAGATTTGCTGAAGCCTCAGTTCTTCCTCGTAGGCTGAGGACAACCAGCAACCTACCAGTGGAGCAAATAAGGAGACAACACAGTGCTAAGCAAGGTGAGCGAATCATTACACCCCTTTTCATAGACCAGAAAGCTTGGGCTATTAATTACTGAATGTGACTTTGCTAGAGCAAAGCAGTTGGTAAATGAGTTTCTTGAGAGCCTGCACATTGCTGAAGCTCTGCTGGCATTTATCTGCTTTCCAAGAGCACTGCCTGCTTTCCAACATGGGACAGCCTGCTGAAACACCCTCTTTGGCCACTGCGGCCAAATGACGGATGCGTTTCATGCTACGCGAGTGGCACATCTTTTGTTCTGTCTGCCACAGCTTTAAATCTTTCAGAAGCCGACTGCGGCCGTGTTCCCATTCAATCTCTGTTCCCTTTTGTTTCTAAATACAAACTGACTCTGGTGTGAGTGATTTCTGCACTTGGGAAGTATGCTGTGGTAAAGAGGTGTATTTGTGAAGCCATCTACCTGAGGAGAGCTGTGCCTCCTGGGAATAACGAATGGAAATTCTTGTGCCGATGATGTATGGTACCCAAACGTCGTCTTTCAAAGCGCTGCGAGGACTGGAGTTCCCTTGGGACTGCTCTGAACTCATCCTTCCTTCTCCAGCCTTCTCGTGTTGTCTTAATTAAGTTGTAATTCATCTCTTTCTTGAAAACAAATTGTTTTTCTAATTTACTTGGAGGCGCGTCCTTTCATTTGAGATACAGCTCTACGGATGGGTTTGCTATTTGCAGCAGAGCCAAGGTGCAATCTTTCAAAGATAATGAATAGGGTTTCTCAGACGTGCTGAGCTCTCGTCCTCTTCTAGAGATAAGTGAAGGGCAAGTCTGCCTGTCAGCAGCCGGTGCGGCGTTCATTCCTGAAGCATGGGGCTCTGTAAGTCCCTTAGTTCTAATTTTAGCTACTCACTAAAGAATCTCCTTTTATTCATTTCAGTGCATAATCCTGTTTTAACAAAGCCCATTGATTGGAAGAGAAGATATTTGCCAAATTAGTGGCTTATCTACTAGATAGCTATCTGTATGAGCGCTGAAAACTGCCACAGCAATTAATATTGTCTTGGGCGAAATAATATGACCTGAACTATCCAACAATAAGAACTGTAGAGAGCAGAGCAGCCACCAAAGCCTGGCCAATCAACTGCAGCACAACTGCCAAAAGTTAAAATTAATTAGAAAAAGAAAAAGACTTTTTTTTTTTTCAGCGGAATGAACTACAGCCAAAAGGCACACAGATTTCGCAGAGAAACAATAAACTTTTTGACAGCAAGGGTCAGGTGCAATTTGCTGCTCTTCCTCTCATCTGTAAGCCCCTCTGGGTTGCCCCGTTGTTGACTTTTTTGCTAAAAGTGTACTCTGTTGGGACCGGCATGCCTGAAAGAGCCTACCTGAGGTAGCCGGCCATTGGCCTTGGGCTTAAAGTGCTTTTTCCCTCTTTGTGTTAATTTTTTGGGTGGTGGAAATTATTCTTCAAGGCTTCCTGCAGGCCTCAAAGAATTCTATTTCATCGGAAGCCCAAAGGAATAAGATCTCTTTATTGTGGTGCTTCTTAAAATTAACTAAATGTTCATTTTAAGGGTCTCTCTTCAGACCCACAAGGTGCCATTTCTGTGCAGAGATACTGAGCTGCCAAGAAATACCATAGAGCTGAGCTCCTTCAGCTCCCCAGAGCACCCCACGGATCTATCACAAACTCTTACGGTTGCACTTTGTTTAACCATTTCTTCCTACAAAACGATGAAATATAAGTTTCCCCCCACTAATTTCCACTTCAAATGAAGTCCTGTCAATGTTTCCCTTCCTCAGTTTGGGTGTGTGTTAGCCAACGGCCCCTGGGGCTGCATGTTTGCACCCATCCTGTAATCCAGCATCTTTTTCTCCTTGCCAGAGGCAGCTGGGGTTGGTTACCTGCCTCACAGGTGTATCTTGTTGCTGGAATACATTATGGTGGTCAGGAGAAGGCAAGTCAGCGGCGATGCTTCTACTTAAAATGTTGTGACAAGCATCATATTGTAGGATAGCTCAGGTTGGAATGGGCTCTACTGGAGGTTGTCTGGTCCAGCTTCACCCAGGTAAGATCCTGTACCCAAAAGGCTTCTTTGCCCAGCTTGGTATCACACTGATGAGCCTTACAGATGTTCCAGATTCAATGCCAGTTGTACCAGGAATGTCTGCTTTCATATAATCTCTGTCTTAATGAGTGTGTTGGAAACAAATTGTACTGAGTGCAGTGCTAAGCTGTGATTTGCAAGTGGTATTTAAGTGGTAATGTCAGAGCAATGATATACTCTATTCTGCTCAGGTATCGCTCAACAAACCGAAAGGGACTTCAGACAATAGGTGTTTAACTGGGATTTTTCCTAGATGTAGTCATGTCCCGTATAGCTTTTTCATCCACTGAGCTGCTAGTGGGGATCAGAATGTTATATACAGGGGAAAAATACTGCTCATAATCTGTTTTTTGAGAGATTTTGTTGTTAAGTTTTTATTGTATAACAGAGAGTCCAGGCTGCTTTAATATTATACAATGTCTTGGCTAATTCAGCCATCCATATCTCTTAATCCTTCCACAATGAAGCAAATATGTTTTCCTTTTTTGAGAGATACCAGAAATCCCACTTAAAACACAAAGCAAAGCTAAACAACAAAAAAATAAAATTCTTGTAAAATTAAATGTAATGCAGTAGTACTGCATAGTAGAAGGCATTTCAAGTGAAGCCTACGCAGAAGGGTAACTCCAGCCAGCAATTGCTGCCTGCAAGAGCAGTTGTAAAGTCCTTCCATGTTTTTCATGCTCTTTTCTTTGACCTTTAGTTCAAGACCATCTGTGCTGAGCAGCTGACTTTTCTTGGTCCCTTGAGTGGCTGTCAAAGATAGGATTCGTAATGAGGAATAAACCCTGTTGGAACAGTACATTTTTAAACTTTCTGCCTTCCAGATAAAGTATGATCAAACTAATTTAGTTCCCTTGAAGGAAGAAGTCTATTATCCCTTTGATAGCTAATTTGATTTCTGATAATTTATGGTGCTGTGTGAGTTGGGAAAACAGAATCAAATGCCTTTTGGAGGGTAATAAGAAATCATTATCGGGGGGGGGAAAAAAAAAACCCACTATGGAAAAGGGAAATAGTTGAAAGATTAGGCAGAGAGAGATGGAAATGCCAGCCTGATATGGGCTGGGTAAGGAGGCTGGCAGCTTGAAGGGGGGAGCTGAAGGCAAAGTGCGGTCTCTGAGGAGAGGAGAAGGTGAAGGACGTGGCTTGAGGGAAGATACATTCTGGTTTTAGACTGGCTTGTCATCTCACGGCTTCAGGAGCTCATGCTTTTCACTGGCAGATAAAAAGGCCTGTTTCAGTTTCCTTACGTGAAGAAGTAGGGGGCAATGGTTAAATCAGTCTGGTGGGGTTTTTTTCTGGAACCTCAGGGATTTGTGTCATTCATTTGATTTTTATCTATTGTTCCCATAGACCTTTATCTCTAGATATGGCCACAAAGTGCTAATTTGTGTAGATCCCCTGTCAGATTTATTGTTGAATCTGGAGGATGGCACTATGCTCCCGAAGTGGAGAGCCAGCATCAAACCAAGTTGTTTGTATGGTTATCCAAAAAGAGATAATTTATTGGCACACGCTAGGTTTCTGGCATACAAGGGCAGGTAAATGTTCTGCCAGCAAGCTCAGGGAGCAGCAAAGCTACTCATGTTTGCAGGACATCTTGTGTATTACCATGCATTTTTCCCTCAAATTCAGCCATCCTACCAGTTCAGCGAGCACAGTGCAGCCACCAAAGGCCACGTCTCTTCCGCTCATAATGTATTTTGTAGCACTACAATTGCTGCCAATCTTATTTGATGACTGCCATGTGTTAACAATTTTGCTGACATAAAACCAGCCAGCTAACACTGCATCTCTCTGCTTTGCTTAGGGCCTGGGCTGGGACACAAATGCCAAGGCACGTGAGAGCCCTGCTCCCTTTTCCATTTGTAGCCTTGTTATAGATTTTTCTGTTTGTTTTTGGGCGGGTTGCTTTTCTCTCTCCGTGCCACTTTAAAGTGGGCCAGTAACATTCTTAGTGAATAATTTGTTTGTTTGAAGTATAAGGTCGTTGGGTAGAGTGGGACACATAAAAATAAGCCCCACATTTAGAGAGGTGTTTGCACAGCTCGACTGACTGGTGCTACGTTCGTGCCGCATTGTTCTCGCTGCAGCTTTTGGTGGGGTGAGCCCTGTGAGGCTGGAGTGGCTTTCGGCCATCTCATGGTATTTTGGGGAGCAGGCACCGCCTGGGCATGTGCCTGCCCCTGGCTAACGCTGCAGCCCTGGTTCCCTGGGGCTCGTGCATGGGGGCAGCTGTGTTGGGAGAGGAGCGGGACAGGGGGATGGAGGCTGTGGCAGCAGCAGCACCCAAGAAGCCAGTTCCTTCCAGAGGCAAAGCTCTCCGGACTGGCAGGTTGTTAGAGATTCCTTTTTCAATTAGGAGCCATGAAATAAAGCTCACCTCCCCAGCAATTTACTACTATGTAGTCCCATTGATTTTTATAGGAGTTGCCCAGTGTTTCATAGCAGAATGTAATTCTGGGGTGTTTTGTGTTTGTGGTTTTTTTTTTTTTTTTTTTTTCTCTTGGACACTTCTGATTTGCCCATCATTCACTTAATGGTTCAGCCAAGAGCCCACTGAGCTTTTTATAGTATTTAAATGGGAGACATTAGCATAGCATGGATGCTTTAATGCACTTATGTATGAATCTTTAATATATTCTTATTGATCGTGTCCGTGTGTGCTAACGAAGTGCTGTCCTCCCCATTTACACAGACAGCAAACTGAAACGCAGAAGGGAAACTAATTGCAAATGTCAAATGCAGGATTTAGCAACAAAGACTCAAACCCACTTATTCCAAACCTAGTGCCCTAACTCTGGGATCATCCTTTTTCCTTTGAGAAAGTTTTTTGCTACCATTTGTAGATGTCAGAGGGCTTTTTTTTTTTTGTGCACAGAAGGAGTCTTGTCTCCATCTCTTGGTTATTTGTTATGCGTTGCTGTGTTTGCTTTGGTGGGGCTTAATCCTGCTCTGCACCGAGTCTTGATTTACAATTAGAGGAGAATTGCTGCAAAGGAGCTAAATCAGGTTCTAGGGTTTAAAAGGCTCTAAAGGCAATTATTATTTTATGAGGCTAAATTGTTGGTAAGATTATGTGAGCATGTGGAAACAACTCTTGGGGTCATTAAAAACAAGAACAGATTTATTGACTGATCAGATGTCAATAAGCTTCCCTTACAAGCGTGGACATTGTATCCTGTGAGGGAGTTAGAATGGGCAGGGAAGGTATCGGCTATTGCTAATACAATATTAAACAGAAACCCTCTCTACTTAATCCTCTTATTAGGTATTGTGTTACTTTGGCTGTTGGCATGTTTCCTGCCCATTGGTAAGAGCAAGTAATGAAGTGATCTGTCTTTTTTTTTTTAAGAACGCTGTAAATTATTTGTTTAGGAAGGGATGATATATCCATCGATATGCATCGGTACTGACAGTTGGATGTATGTCCTGTCTTGCAGAGGATGAATGTGGTTTGCTCGCTGGCGGCTAAGTTATTGAACATGGGCCCAGTGATACAAAAGGTGGAAGGCCCTTATCTCCCTGTGAAATCAGGAGCTGAACAAACCAAGCCCCTCCTGGGAGGGCTGACACCTTGTCCCTTTGTTTCCCTGTGTTTTCCTTGCGTGTGTTCGCTGTGATGAAACTTGTGGGGTTTGGAGGCAGTGAGGAGGGGCTGAACTCCGCGGCGTCACAACTCCCGCTGCTCGCCTCAGGCTGGCAGTGGTACAGCATTGTGGAGTTGGGTGGCTGTCCAGGTGGGGTGGTGTTTGTTGGGTGGCTGTCCGGGTGGGGTGTTGGCTCATGGCTGGGTGATCAGGGTCCCCTGGAAATCCAACCTAGTGACTGCTTTGGCTTCTGGGCACAACCGTTGCAAGAAAACAGCATCAGAAGGAAAAATGCCATTTTATGAAAGGCAAAGAAAGAAAAAAATAAATTCTGAAAACTGGAACCTGACTCTCTGCTTTCACCCAAGATGAATACCATGCTCTACAGGAGGCATGTAGTAGCACAATTCAGCTGCCTGTGAACAGCGTAAGAGCCTACGTAGGATGAGCAAATTGCTCAGGCCAGGTTCTGTGTAAACATGCATTTGGCTATAGGAAATGCTAAGCACAAAACAAATTGGGGATTTGTGAAATTGCAGATGTGTGTTAGCATGAGTCAACTGAGCAAGGCGTGGGATTGCCCTATAGAAAGAATAATGTTGATTTTTTTTTTTTTTTTTCCCTGATGCTTAAAATACAGTCAAGCCATGCTAGATCTTAATCCATGCATCTGCGATGCTGTACCTGGTATGAAAAAATCCACATCAGTAGCACACCAAAGGGAACCAAGGAACTTTTCTAGAAAGCCAGGGCTCTTTGAAATATTCATGAATCTTTAGCAGTTTCCCAAGACACAGAGAAATTTCAGATAATATCTTCTTTTTCCATACTGTAATGCTCAATAGTTTATAAGCTGTGAAACCTTTGCTATCCAACAAGATGAAAATGCCCCCTTCTTTCCTTCACTCCTTACGATGCTGACTGTATTTCCTATAATGCAGATGGCCACTAACAACGTGGATTAGATACATGCAGCTCAAATTTTGAGTCTGTGTTAATTTAATGGTGACGTTATCTGGAAAAGGCTTAAATCCATGAGTCTCAATAAAGCAGTTTAGTGCGGAAGGAGAAGACCTGAGGCAGCAGTGACATTTGTGCAGATTTACATGAAGCAGAAATGGTTAAAGGCAGGAAAGTTGAATAGTATAAATAAAAACAGGCTAAGAAAGGATAGGAAAACAGTGCCCTGTGTCACCCATAGTGGTAGACCAACAGTTCTTTGTTAACTGAAGCAATATGGCATGAAGATCTGTCTGGATGGGGAACGTAGTGGGCACTAAGGTAAACTGTGAATTTAATGACTTTTGCCACGAGGACAAGCCTTACGGGGAATGGCTGACAGTGTGGAACCACCATGCAGAGTAACCTGGTGAACTACTAATTACATTACAGTCAAAATCGATGTGGAAAATCGAAGCAAGGCTCGAAGCTATGACATATTCTTTCCTCATACTTGCACTGAGTCACCTTGCTTTGTAACAGAACTGCACCAAACAACCCACGTGGACTCTTAGTTTTTTGGTTTTCAGGCTAGCAGAGCTGGATAGGTCTCCTGGTAGAGTTTGAGCCTCTATGCAAAAACAGTAATGTGAAATTCCTTTCTAAATAACTTTTCTATTATTTTTAAACTGGAGAAGGGTGTCAGGTTGTCCAGTATTCTAATATTATAGAAACTTTCTCCAGAATAAATCTCAATGTCTTTTCAGGAATAACACGGTTTGTGGCTTCGTGTGGTTATCACTGAATTGTAACACTTCCTCAAAGACTTTCTTCAATCACAGCATTATTTTCAACAAATTTATTTTAAAACCTATAAAAATATTGGTCTTGAGATTGGAAACATCTCAACATTTTTAGTTACCGCACCATGTCCTCTAATTTTGCAAGCAAATTGATCTGGTAACATGGGCATCTGACATGGAAGTAAAACAAGAAGTGGAACCATTTCTGTGTCTGCTGGAGCATTTGGAAGCCCAGGCTTCTGAAGTGTAAAGGAGTGCAGTCATCTCTTCTGCGCCATGTAACGTCCCTGCTCTCTGGTACAGAGGCCCGTAGGATGCAGGTATTCATAAAGGTCTAACTTGGATGGCAGGAGAAGGGCAGTGGTTGGAAACTTGGAATGGAGCTCATCTACAGGGGCCTCTTGCCCAAAGTTCAGGCAGACAAAATTCATCGCAAACTACTTCTTAATGTAATGTATATTTCTGTATATTCTTTATACATATCTGTACAACTTCAAGGCAACACAAATCTCTTCATGGACTGGTGTCATGTGGGTTTACTCCTTCATCCCTACACCTTTTCTGGCAGAGTAACCATGCTCTGTCTCCAGTGATTCCCCTCATGCCCACCCCTCAGGGCACTTCCATATCCCCCAGTTCCCAGTGGTGCTCCAGCACATCGGCTGGTGCCAAATTAAACTTGTCCTTTGGGGCTGCTAAAACAACTGTGATGTCCAACCCTTGCCATCAGGTCACTCTTGAGCCTCTGGAGGCAGAGCTGCTGCCATAAGCGTTTGCATATGCTCATTTCTAATACCTGTTGGTTATTCCTGGGGTGCAATAGAAAATGCCTTTAATATTTCTCTTAATATCAGTTTCCTGGCACAGGCCCTGGTTAGCCGTGACTTAAATACCGCGGTTTTCATTGGCGCCGCTACTGCCCGTGGTCGGTCGTGCCGAGGTGTCTGGCGTCAGTCCACCCCCCATTTGTGATCTGCACCAACTCTTTAATGCTCTGATCCCTTCTATGTCTTCCCAGACACTGATTTTGTTCTTTGCCATTACGGTGTAAAGCTAAACCCAAGATTTGTTTGTTCAGTATTATAAACCACCCCTAATGTACAGGAGCCATCGCATTTCTCACCTGTCACAAGAAATGGCCAGCAAATTGGCTGCCTGTAATGTGGGAGGGCTGCTCACGTTCAATTTGCAATATCTCCTGCGCACAAAGAGCTCGGAGCTTCGCAGCCAGGAGCCCCTTGCGCCGGGCTGACCTGGGTTATTCGCCGCAATTCCCGCTTTAGAAGGGCACTTTGCAGCTCCTGCCAGGAGGGATGGAGCTGGGCTGTTCTGCAGGTCAGGGAGAAGCTGCAGGTCTCACTGTTCTCTTTGAGGCCAGTGGAATGATGAATCCCCAATAGTCCATGAATTAATTTCAGAATCTCATTTTTACACAACTTTGGCTGTTTTGTTCTGATGAAGGGCTAACAATGTTATTTGTTCATTAATTAAGGATGCTGCCTCTTCTAAAATACCATGTAGGACTTTTGGTTATTTTTTTTTGTTTTTTTTTTCTTCCCCTGACATAAGGCATTGTGTAAAATTCCCCGTGGATTCTAACCTTTCATTACAGCTCACCTCTTGGCTACTTCAGTTTCCAGTTAAGGTCTTAACTACATTTGTCCTCATGGACAGATGTAAGATGGTTGGTTTTGACGCAAATATGAGCTCTGTCGGGAGAGAAATGGGGCGATCGTATTTGTGATGTAACCAAGCTCCTCAACAGGGGGAGGGACGCTTCCATGGGATGCTATGCAAATTCACGGTAAAACACAGCAGCCTTTAGAGACGTTTTCGTTCATTTGAGAGAAGAGAGGTTGTGGACCCGCATCTCTCACCATCACTGCCCTCAGCAGGAGGTAACATGGGCCAGCCCTGGCCATCGTCTTCCAGTCTCTGGCCCCATTCTCTGCGTGCGGAAGGCACGACGAATTGCATGAGCCTCCTGCAAACTTCAGACGTCCCTGCAAATGTTTAGGAAACGGTAACTGGTTTATCAAAGTGCCCCTGGCCTGCTTGACAGCTGGGCTCTGACCAAGAGCTCAGCCCTGATCCTCAGACGTGAAGTTTTTTATTTTTTTGCAGAATTTTTTCATCCTTACAGTTGCCTTCTCCCTCTTGGAAAAGGACAAAGAAATTGCAGGACAGCTTGGTCCGTACCTCTGATCAGAGAGTCAGCATTTTGGTTTTCTGTTGTATCCAACACACGGAGATGTTCATCTCTTCCTGCAGCCTGGAGCAGACCAGCATCGCTCCTAAAAAGCTCCCTTACAGCACGTTCCTATAAAACGTAATGGGGGAACCGCGTGGGCTCAGTGGCCAGGGAGGGGTGCAGAACAGCCCCCGCTTTGCTCAGCGTGTGATGATAAAGCGCATTGCCCGTGGAACCGCAAAAATGGTGGCACCACCCTCATTGCGCAGGGTGACCCATGGCCCTTCGGGAGGCCCATTTCCAAACTGAGAAACAAATGAACCAAGAGCAGGGGAGAAATCTCATGCAGGCACTAAGGCCTGAGCTGTTTCTTGCTGTAGTCAGTCTGAGTCCATCCTTTTTACCTCAAAAGCTTTTACCATTGCCCGTGACTCACAGGTTTGTAGAAATCAAAGTTGCTTCAGTTCAATCAAGCACCGGCCGTGGCAGGGTGATGGGCAGCAGGAATGGGACTGGCTGAGTTATCCTGCAGGCAGCAGTGGTTTATCCTGTGAAATAGAAGGGGCGGTGGGGAGAAAGGACTGCATTTCCCAGCTGTTGTAAGCACGTGAGTGCCACCTGGAGATGGAAGAGTCGGCACAGGCAGATACATGAGCAAGGCAGTGTCCATACGTTGGCATGGTTGATTGGGAAGGGGGCTCCTACCCAACTTCTGGCAGCAGAGCTCTTTGTGGGCAACCTGTGAAAATCTGTAGGGCTGTGAAAATGCTGGGAATCGTGTCAATTGATCACTGAAGGCAACTCTGTTGAGCCAGTGAGCCCTGTGGTGGTCATTTGCTGGAGTACCTGCTCCCACGGCTTTGAGGGCACCACGAGAGCTTTCAAGGCAATTTGTGATGCCATCATCATGCACATGGCTGAAATATATAGTGCTTACAATGGAAAATATGGCCTGATAGTTTTGCCACCTCTGAAACTTTGGAGGAGCATTAATTTGTGCAGTTGAAATGTCAATGGGGAGCTAAGGAAACACGTAGGCCCTGGCTGACATCGGAGGTGACGTGGAAGAAGGCCAGGAAATTGTACAAGCAAGGACTGTAAGAATAAAATAGTGAGAGATGAGCCCGGGGTCAAAAGTCTGTTGCAAAATTTATTTTTTTTTTTTTTTTT
>BOSO01003855.1:0-115883 GCA_018403395.1 Gorsachius goisagi
CGACCCGTTACTGCCCCGTACCGACCCGTTACTGCCCCGTACCGCCCCGTACCGACCCGTAGTGCCCCGTACCGACCCGTAGTGCCCCGTACCGACCCGTAGTGCCCCGTACCGACCCGTTACTGCCCCGTACCGACCCGTAGTGCCCCGTACCGCCCCGTTACTGCCCCGTACCGCCCCGTTACTGCCCCGTACCGCCCCGTTACTGCCCCGTACTGACCCGTTACTGACCCGTACCGCCCCGTTACTGACCTGTACTGCCCCGTTACTGCCCCGTACCGTCCTGTACCAACCCCGTAGTGCCCCGTACCGCCCCGTTACTGCCCCGTACCGCCTCTGGCTGCCAGCAGGGACGCAGGCCCGCCCCCCCACCGCGTCCCTCAGTGCCCCATGCTCCGGGCCATGCCACACGTGGCGAGACGCTCAGCTCTGTGTCTCCTAGAAGAGACCTCCAGCCAAAGGGCAGTCCCCAAAAGACACGTGTGCCTGGGCAGCTTCTTACCATTTCCCCACCAAGGTTCAAGGACACGCTTGCCACGAGGCCCACAGCTGCACCCCCGGCGCCGGCAGAGGCCGCCTCGCTCACCAGACAGACAGAAGGCCCCACGCGGGGGTCCTACACCCCCACGGAGCCACGATGTCCTCCTCCTGCCACCACGTCCTCGTTGCCAGCCTCAAGGCTCCCCGCAGCTTCTGCTTCTGGGGCCACAAGCTTTTAAAATGAGTCTGGTCAGAATCCATGATTCAGCGTGGAAATTCATGCCTGACGCGGAGCGCAGTGTCCCCCCCGGGTGTGCGCTGCAGCGGGAGCCAGCCTGGCCTAGCAGCAATGGAGACAGCTCTGCATCGGGGCCCGAAGCCCGCCGAGCCGCCGGCTCCAGCCCTGCCTCACGCCTTGCTGCACCGGGGAACTTCACCGTTAATCCTTGCCAGCACCCAGAATTGCCTGGCTACGGCAGCAGCCCCAGGGGATTCGCTGCGGGACGGCAGGGCAATCCTACATTCATGATCTGTAAGGCAAGGCACAGTTACTGTAAAATTTGACCATAAATTTTAAAAGCTCTCTAGAAAAGTACGATTCGGCTGGCAGGGGCTGCAGGTCGCGTCCCCTCTCTGCTTCTTACCGAACCAAGAGGAATTAGGAGCACGGCCAGGGTTATCGGCCCTGCCTCTGCAGAACCGCGGTGCTGGGCAGGCAGGGAGAGCCCCAGCCCCGCGCCGCGGGCGCAGCCGGGCAGCTCAGCGGGCTGGGGTGCTGCTCTTTGGTGCGTGGGTGGCTGCCAAGGTCCCTACAGCTTCCCTGCTTTCATTTCTTTCCTGTATGTGTCAAAGTCAAACTATCTCCTGTGCAGTATCTTTATTCCTGCTGTGAGTAAATCAGCCAGAAGCAAAATGTGATCCTGCCATCCTGCAGTGAACACCGCTTGTCCCCCCCCTCTGCCCCTCGCTTCATCACTGCCACGCTGCAACCCGTACAGCCCTGCCAGCTCCGGAGGAAAGTTATCAGCAGTTTCCCTGGGAGCCACCTCATTGCCAGTGGGTGCCAACCAATTACTTCAAGTTTTGCTGGGAGCATAAAAATTCCCCACACCCACATTTACCTTCACCCCTGGGGTGCCACCCCCCCAGGCCAACATGCCCGGCATGCCCTGGCCCCTCCGAGGCACTGACCCCACGTGCTTCCCAGCAGGGAGCGACCCGCTCCCACTAGCGCCGGAATCACCCCGAGACTGGCAGCACAGCCCAAAACATTTACAACAGTAGCTGCAAGATTTTTGATTTGTATCCCAATTTCCAAGTGTCCTTCCCTGGGAGGGTCCCCTGGGACAGGCAGGGACGCCCCCACACACAGCCCGGCCACGCGCCGCACGGACGCCTCCCCCGGCACGGCTCTGCCCCTTGGAGGATGAGCTGTTGGGTCTGCCGGCCCAGGCTGCGTGATTCCGATGTTGGGTTTGCTCCTAAATGACAGCTACATCCAAATCAAATTAATACCCGTACCTTACCAAAGAGGAAGTGAAACAAAGCTGCAGTAAATGGGGCTTTGTCACGGTTGGGCATCCCAGCTTCCCTCGGTAAGGTCTTGTATCAGCGTGCTGCTAACGACGCGCTAGCAAAGCTCAGGAGAAACCCTGAGGAACCACGTTAGGCACCAAACTCCTCCTTCCCATTTTCCATGTTACCTCCCTTCCCATAGCCCCTGCACTTTGCACGGTCACATCCCAAAAGTCATCTCAAACTGCACTGTTTTACTAAATCATCCCAAGACCTCTCCATCAGATGTTCATTTTCAGCAACTCTTGCCAAATCCGTGCATCAGGCACTGATTGCTGGTGCCAACTTCATTCCCCATCTCCCAAGAGCAGACGCTTGGCATTTGCAGGGGCTAACGATAGCCTGGTGTTGAAACCTCCTCCTTGCTCCCGCTAGGAAAGATGCGCAGCTGTGAAAATCGACCACGGAGAGACAAGGTTATGTTTTTCTCTTCTGCTGCTCATCCGGAATAAATTAAAAGGGCAGCAGCACTGTAACAGTTCACTCAAAAATCCCTCAGAAAACCCTTTTTTTTCTAAAAACTCTGTGATATTTCAGTGCTTTTCTCCTAACACTGCGGACTGTGTTCCCGTGAAGGAATAAAAGGTGCCCAAGCTGTCGACAGAAGGGAAACCTGTGCTTCTGGCTTAAGGATGCAACGAGGAGCGAGGCAGCCTGGCGTGCGCCCCTGCCCGAGGCGGGCTTTCCCCGCGGCGCTGGGAGATGCGGAAGGCAGCCGGGAGCTGGGCAGCAAAACCGCCAGGGGAAGAGCACGTGCACAGTCCCGCTCGATGCTGCAGCCCGCTGGGGTTTTTGGGGGGCGTTCTCCATTTGTGTTTGCAGTAAATGCAGGCGGCTGATCCTACCTGCCCCGAGGCAGCAAAGCCCCAGTCGCCTGCCGAGTCAAGAACCAGACGATGTCCCCCGCTGTGACAACCCCAGTGATGCATTAATATAGGCAGAGTACATCCAAACCGAAGGAGGGGAGGTCTTTATAGCACGCGGGTGCCAACTGCTCACAGCTTTACACGTCACACAAGATCCCCCTCCCCTGCTCCCTTCTCCTGAGCAATGTCCAATACCCCAGCCTTTTACCTAAACCGTTCCACTTTTCAATCTGTTTCTTACTTTTTGTATCTGGGCTCTACCTGAGTTTCCACATTCCCTGGGACTGGAGGGCTGAACAACCTGTAGGTACCACGGCAGCAGCCCGGCTCCGAGCCCCATCTGTAGGACGGGGAAAATTCACGTTGACACAAACATCAGCTTTGCCTTTGCAGGTCTTCGGAAGGATTCTCCACCTGCGACAGCTCGGGATGTCCGACAACACCTTATTTTCTGGGAATTTTTGCCTTGCTCATTAATCTTTGATATCATGTGCTGTACAGAAGCCTAATTACATGACATCTCCCGATTCTGCCTCACCCGCCGTGGCAGGCAATGCTCAAACAGATGCCGTGAGTTACTGAGGCATGAACACGCTGCCTGCCACGCAAGCCGCCTCTCCCCGCGCTTTCTGTCCCTCCCTTCAGGACACCCACCAGAAGCATGGCTGCTGCCTTCTGATCTTGTTTTGTTTCTTCGTGACCCCTTTCAAAAAGGCTCAGGGAAACGCGGCTGCACCTACAGTTCTTAGAGTCCCCAGCGAAGCTGCTGCGCTTTAACAGCACCAGCTCTGAGTGCCCCCATCTCACAGCACCAATATTGTCCTAATAAAGCAGTTTCTCATTTTTTGCCTCCTCTTTCTGGTAGCGGAAGGGGACTTTGTGGCAAACCAAGAGCAGAGACCAGGACAGGCAGCTGGGAGACCGAACCGCACGTTGTGTTCCCAGCCATCACTTGCGGCTTCTCAGCACAGCAGCTCGCTGGAATCTCTGTTCAAAGACGAGTGCGTGGCACTCAGACCTCCAGCCACCATTTCAAATGCAGCCTGTTGGCTTCTGCGGACGCTGCATCGGCCGCGGCGGGAGCAGGCACGGCCCCAAGCTGGCTGCTGAGCACCTTCCCTGCAGCCTCACGAGGATCAGCGCTTCTCACGTGCTGGTTTGCCTCTTATCTCCATCCCCGGGACACGCTCCTGAAGGGACTCCCAGCTTCCCATTTCTTCATGGGGCTTGCTGCAAACCATCCGCTTTTTTGTTTTTTCTTTCTCTTTTTAACCCCAGTGACTCGGAGGGAACGCCAGCGAAGCGCAGCTGGAGCCGCCCTGTTGCGGTGGCGAGCAGATCCGCGTGCAGCGCCGCGGGGGCGCAGGAGCACGGGGCACCCACCCCTGCACCGCAGCTGGTGGCAACGCCGCTCCCAGCCCGGGACTTGCTGCAGGCGTGAGGCCGTCCGTCACACGGTGCCGCGACCGCAGGAGGAACGGGCTGTGTGGTGGGGGCGCGGGGGGCGCAGGGTGGACTTCAGCTCTCAGCTTTCCACGGTTCGAGTACCTCTGCACCTCTGGAAAAGCACCAAGCGCCCTCAGCAGCCTGGCAGAGAGCTGCCCTTTAGGGAACTGCACTGCAAATCTCAGAATCATGGATGTTTGGGGTTGGAAGGGACCCCTAGAGGTCAGAATCACAAGTCACCTTTCCGCAACGCTCCCCGCCACTCACGCACTGTAGGCTTCGGCCCCGTCCACCCTCTGCAATCAGCTGACCCCCCGGTCAGCCCCCAATTAGCCCGTCCCTCGTTTGTCTTCCATGGTAAATTGAAGCCCAACCCATGGAGGTTGGAGGCAGCGATGAACACTCAACAACTCTTGCTTTGTATCCCCGGGCAATTCTTCTCCTGTTGTTAAGCTCCCCAGCTGGGGCCTCGTCACGCGTTTTGTCCATTTGCTGATCGATGGTTTCTCTGATACGTTTTCAGCTTTTTCCTGCTGGTTTTACAGCCCTGCTCACCTTCCCCTCTGCTTCTGTTTTGTTTTCCCAATGTCCTCCATTTGTCTGTCTTCTTCCCCTTAACCACCCTGCTCAGCTACCTTGGTCCTTCATAATTTATAAATCCCCTTCGCATACTACAGTCACGTTTGGGCCCTTCTGCTATAGATCATTCCTAAGAAAACTGGGTAAATCCAGTAAGGGCAATTAAAATGGAAGAGGTCTCCTGCGAGGTGGAAGCAAAGCAAAGCGGTCCAAGCAAGAGAAGCAGGTCACACGCAGTACGCCGGGCACACGGTGCAAAGCCAGCCCCGTCTAAAAGGCATCCCCAGGAGGACTCTGCCCCAGCAGTTCGAACTTGGAGCTCCGTTTCATAGGATCCTTGTGATTCCTTGACCCTCAGGTTAACACAGCGGCTGCTACTCAGTAAATCCTTCACCAAGAGCAACGACTGCAGCAGAACTCTTTGGGTGCGTGTTCAAATTCTTCCGCGTTTTTACACAGACCCAAAGCAGGGCCGCAGGCGTAGTGCAAAGCCCAGGCACACACCAGGCACCCTCACCGAGGTTACGAAACCTGGTCCTGCCCTCGTCTGCAGAGCAGCAGTGATTCACAAGGACGCTTCTGGGCTGCACGCCTTGCTAACGAGATCATCTCGTTACGAGCTCCCTGCCTCTGCAGTCGCCGTAACGCTGCTCCCAGCCAGATCACGCTCCAACAGGGACCCTGCTCCACCTTCCACCTGCCGGGAGAGGTTCGGCAGGGCCGTCAGGGTGAGCTGGGCTGGGCTCTCACCACGAGGGCTCGGGCTGCAGCCGCAAGGCGGCCAGCAGACAGGGCAGCTGGGCTCCTGCGGGAACCGTCTGCTCCTGGCATCCGAAATCAGCACTTCAAGGTGTTTGACAGCGTTGCCAATCCTGTGTCTGGGGGCCTTCACGGAGCGGTTCTTGGAAACTCTGTGGGGCAGGCCCCACGTCTGCAGGACGAAGGCACATCCTGCAAACACACAGGCACAGCCGCTGCCCCCACGCAGCAGCACAGGGACTTCAAGGCTCAGGACACGCTCAAGCGTCTGCCCGAACCAGAGTTATAAAGAATAACAAAGTTGAAACCTACCAAAGTGGCAAAATAGCGGAGAACTTTCAAAACTGGAAAGAAAAAAAAATGTCTTTTCCGAAGGATAAACCAATTAGGGCAGCGACAACGGCCAGGTGGA
The DNA here is from genome assembly GCA_018403395.1 of Gorsachius goisagi. Classification (NCBI taxonomy): domain Eukaryota; kingdom Metazoa; phylum Chordata; class Aves; order Pelecaniformes; family Ardeidae; genus Gorsachius; species Gorsachius goisagi. The sequence goes on from BOSO01003855.1 coordinate 6,118, forward strand.
CGCCGTGGCAAACGGCCCGGCGCGGGGCTCTAAGAATAACCACAGCTCGATGTTGCCAAGGAGATATTGTCTGGCATGGCACAACAAAGAGGAGAGGCATTACAATACTGAAAAGAAAAGTTGAAAACTAAATTGATCTCATCAGGGGCACAGTCACACAATGAAAAACATAAAGATGGGAGATAATTGCGCTGCAAAGAGATTAAGTGAGCGCCAGGCAATAGAATACCCGGGGCAGAAACTTTTTCTTTTTTTTGCAAAGTGGTGACACATTTTGTGTCACAATTTTAACTTTCATGTTACAACATAATGGTCAAAAAGGGGAAATGAAAGGAACGGCAAACCAGCCAAACCAATCCGTGTGACCTGGTTGAAATGGAGTTTTTTGAGAACTGAACATAAAGTTGTTCCAACAGCAAAACTTACCCTTCGGAACATCTTCAGCCATCAACCTTACTAACGCAAACACAGTTTTCACAATTTAGCACCAAATAATGAATGAGAGCAAGATGGTTTTAACTCAGTGCTTAAAAGTAAGGTCAAAAGGGGGGAAAAAGCTACTCTGTAGAAAACGAATCTACGGGCCAGGTTCTAAGTTTCCCTGACTTAATTGATTGCATCTGGGAACTGCTTATCTCGCAAGTGTTTTGCAAGTCACCGTAGCCCGGCCTGTACCGCTGCGCCTGTGACTTGCGAACTGTGTTGCCTGATTTACCACATCCCACCAGCTTCCCGAGCCCGCAGGCGCCCCAGGAAAAGGGCTCCGGCTCCCGCAAGCCCCCACGCACACGCGGGCTCCTGTGCAAGGCGGGCTTTGCTTTGCATGCCTCACCTAGAGCTGCAAAGGGAGCTCAGTGCTCTCAATCTCATTTGCAGCTAATGCATCATTAATTAAGCTGCAGAGTTCAGCCCCGTCCCCGTGCCGGCGCTCGGCGCAGAGCCACAGCTCCAGGCAGCTGGACAAGTCCCAGGGATCCCACCTGAAGTCCCAAAGGCAGAGCCTTCTTGCTTCCCCTTCAGCAAGGGATCAGGATCTGACCCACAGCTTACTTTCCGTGACCAGGCTTTAATGAAGCTATCTGAGCCCAAGTCGTCCGCCGAGATACTCAAATGTCCAATCCGTATTCCAGGCGTGACTAAATTACAGCAAATTAGCACATTAAGTAAGCTGCCTAGCTGACCCCCTGGCTTTGTAGGTGCCGTGTCTAACATCCCACTTGCATTTTTAACAGAATGAAATGCCAAGCCATGGTACAGGACCCGAATAACAACCAGTTACTGGGGACGGCAGTGGTCTTTTCATAATCCAACTATGCTGCAAGAAGGGGAAATGAAGTTTAATTACAGTTTAACAAACATACATTATAAAGCACACAGGCAAAAAAAAAAAATTCCAAATTCCTAGCTAGGGCGGGGGGGCGAGAAGCTCGAGAAAAGGCAAAGAGATCCATACAATAACCGTACATCATTGGAAATGCTACTGAAAAATAACAGCTGAAGCAAATATGCATCGTTCCAATGTTTTTTAGCCATTAACTACAGAGCAATAAATCTTGCCTTTCAGTAACACTTCAAAGAGGAATTATTCCATCCTTTTAAAAAGAGAGCTCTTCTGGCAGGTATAGAGTCTCACAAAGTTGTAAATAATCCAATTAAATGTTTTCAACGTCAAGTATAACGACCATAGTATAAATCTCATCAGTGTAAATGTATCGTGCAAATGACAATGCAAACAGCCGCTGTTCTTCTATATAATCATAACGATATTTAATCAGACAAACTAAACGGTTTGCTCGTTTCACCTTGGGAAGAAAAGCATCAGAAGAAAGTTTCCGAATTCTAGGGTGAAGAACGCACGCAATTTCAACCACCTCTAAGTCCGCCCAGGTTCTTGCACATCTCGGTATCACGGCAGGAATCACCGTCAGTCAGGAGGCAAAGCTCCACCTGGGTTTCACAGCAGAAGGCATCACCCAGGCTGAGCGAAGGCAGCGCCACGCACGGTGCTCTGGCTCCTCACGCAGCAGGACCTGAGCCAGACCAAGGAGGAGTTAGGGCTTTACCTCTGTTTTGAAAATATCCTTGTTGCTAAATCTGCTTGGATTTTCTGCAGCAATCAAAGCAGCTGCGAGTGATTAGAGACTGCAAGGAGGACAAAGCTAACTTGGAGGACGGAGGAATGTCTTAAACTGCAAAACAACAGTAAAAACCCCTGAACAAGAGAACCGGTCTCCGCTCCAGTAAAAGCACGCAAGGTTTCTTCCCAAGGCGTTTCAAAATCAGGGGCAAAAGCTTCTTTTGTCGTTTGTACAAGAGCTCTGAGTCTGCCAGGCCCTACAAAAGGCAAAGCGCGAGCGCTGCCCCCGTTGCAGCGTGCGGGTGGGAGCCAGGACCCCAACGGCAGCGGCCGAGGGGAGACGCTTCCAGAACGCGGCGCCTGAGGGAGGGGGAAGGACGGGAGGAAGGAAGGAAGCTGGACGGATGCACGGATACCAGAACCCTCTGGGGAGAAGGCAGATGAAGACGCAGGAGCTGGAACAACACAAGTGCAACAGAGGAAAGTAAAAAGCAGACCCGGCCGCTGTGGGTGCTGCAGCCCCCCGCTGCCCCAGGGCTCGCTCCCACCTCCCGCGCCCCGGCCCCGAGAGCTGCAGCCCGCGAGCCCAGCCTTGCACGGCCATCGCCTCGCCGGTGCACGCGGGCAGGGCTTTAATGGTTCTTTTTCAAGATAAATTTAGCATTAATATCTGTGGGCTTTAGAGGGATTAGAGGTAGGTCAACATGCAGTTGTTTAGTTTTCTGGCAGGTCCAAGGTATTTTTAATTCCTTTTGGGTCAAATGGACTTGAATACTGAATTGTTTTAAAGTGAAGAAGCAAACAAATCATTTAAGTTGATCTGAAATCATGTTTTACCCATTCCATATGAAATCAAGCATTTCAAGACTCAATTCAGAGAATTGTTTAAAAATACGAGGGAAAGAAGGGAAAGGGCTTGTTTCAAACCCACTGCCATGAAATCCTTCAACATTTGCAGTTTTTCTTTCTTTATCTCAGTATCAGATTCAGTATCTTTTGCCACCGATAAGGAATGTCACCCACCTCCATGGCAAGTGCCAGGACTAAAAAGAGTTTCCACTTGCCTCTTGCCACCACCTTCCTCCAAAGGAACGCTCGCCATTCCAGGACCTCTGTATCCTTGTCGGGTTATTCACACGTTATTGATAAGCAAGCTGTACCCAGCGCTGCCGGACTTGTCCTTCAGATTGGCTTCCAGCCTAAGCAAAGGGAGGTTGGTTGTCTACTAAAGGAGATGGAGCAGGTAGGATGTAATGCTCCTTGGCAGGCAAGGGAGAACTCTCCTACAAGGACAAACACGCACCACACCTCAAAATAAAAGCCTTTCAGGAATTACGTGGCAAGGATTTATCTCCTGAATTAAAGACAGTATCATCCTTGCCTGTGTAAATAAGGCTTACAGTGGTCAAAAATTGCATTTGTATTCACTTCGCAGAGTGTTATAGAACTGCCTTAGTATTAATGACTGCTCTGCTCTTACTGCAGGGAATGAAATCAGACTTTGGAAAGCAAATGCACAGTGCAGGAAGGGCTGGGAAGCCGTTTACACACACATATATATAGGTACACACACATATATAGGTACACATGCACACAGGTACACACACATGTATGGGTACACGCACAGGAACTGCTACAACGAAAGAACTCTATTTCAACAAGGTACAATGGTGGTTGGAAGGCTGGTGGACAACTCACTTGTTAGCTCTCATTTCTATTAGAAATGTTTTTAAAAGGAGTCAGACATATTGGAAAACTCAGTAATGACAGCAAACTGAGATCTTCAATTTTTAAAAATTCAGGTAAATTCTCTTTAAGCGTCCCTAACCCAAACCGATGCTGAAGAGCAAGACAAGTCCACGGCTGCTAGAGCAGCAGCGAAGGGTAAAACCCGAGAGCTGGCCAGAGCTCCAGCTCCTTTCTGCCTCCTGAACCGGAACAGCGTATAAAAAGCATTCAGCCTCTAACCTGTTACTTTTGCAGAGTAAATAGGAAACGTCAAAGCCAACACCAAAAACTCCTTTCAAATCGCCTTACGAAGCAGTTGCTAGAGTAATCAAGAAGTTAGCGGGGAGCTCTGCGACAGGGGCGGTGAAGGCTACCGGCCATCAGCACGTCCCGCCTAGCACTGGTGGAAAAGGAGTCACTCAAGATCGGAGTTTCTGCGCCAAGTTATGGGTTTTATCCAAATGCCAGGCTTGGATTAGTTGAATTCTGTCATCTGTTTCTAGCTAGCTAAGACCTGGCTAACCAAGCCGCTCCTAGTTTACTGGATCCTAAAAATGTCGCTGATCAGGTAAATGGTGACCATAGGAAGAAATGGAACAAATACAGAAACCTTCCACAAATCATCGGCCGTAACACCCTAGTTTATGCTTCATTTTAGGAACCAAAAGGTAAAAAGCTGTCCATGTGTCTATCCCCCTTCTTTATTCTTAAAAAAAACCTGTTTAGATAAAGATACTGATCATACAAACACCAAAAATATTATTAACGCATACCGTGCTAACAGACGTGGTAACGTGGTCCCCTGACCTGGAGCCAGAACAGGCTCCATCCTCTTTCAGCTCTTGCTGAGCAAGAGGATATTACTCCTTCAGTTCTCCAACAGCGAAATTCTTCATATTTTCCCATTACCCCAAAAAGAAGAGAAGACTACAAAGCGAAACGGCGAAGCTAAACACCAACTGAACTTACTTTAAAGAAATGAAGCGACACCTTGCAGCGTGTGGGAAGCAAGGCTGAGGGAAAAGTACTACCTCTGGGTGGCTGAAGAAGGCACCCTCGGGCACCAGGGTCTCTTCAACAGATCATTGCGCAGCTTCCCACCTGCCCCCCCAGCCAGACCAGTGCCACAAACACAGGCTCCTTCAGCCCACCTACACTATCTGTGCGCACAGATCCGAGACCATAAATCAGTGCTGAAAAGTAACGGGTTTCCAAGCCGGACGGAACAGTATTTACTTGTCCAGCAATAAGAAAAAGACCCGAACGTACCACAGGCAACACAGCCTCCGCTCGGCTTTGGTGCCCCCGAAGCCCCCACAAGTCCCCAACAATTATTCTGGACTTGCAGGACGCTGCAGGATCTTCTGCAGCGTAGGAGCTGGACACGTGTTTATTGAGGCTGACACTAACCAATACCCATCACTTTCTCACTGGTTTTAACTTTATTAGAAAAACGATATCAACGATATGCTACCGTCCCGCGGAGCTTCAGCGGGAAGCAGAGATTCGACGGCATCAAGGTGCTCTCACCGCAGGGTTCCCCAGCTCATCTTCGTCTGAGCTCCGGACTGCCTTCACTGCCACGTTTTCTATTTGAGCTTTCCTGTATTTCTCTTAGGATCAGAGAATTTTAATTTACTACTTTTTCACTCTTGCCGATCTATTTCTGGCTAATCTTCTCCAAAATTTCGGAAACATTCAGAAAGGTTTCTTACATTCTGGCCTTAGTCCAAGGTGCCTCGGCCTGAAGTACTGCAGTGCAGCTGGGCAACTCTTACGTTCTGCTGAATAACGGGTTCACCAAAAACACGTTTTGATTGTTTTGAAATTATTTTCAAACTGAACCTCAGGCTTTTTGAGGGGTAAAAATAAAAAATAATAAAGGAGCAAGGCCTCATGTTTCATTTCAGTGAACTTATATTCCACAATATGAAAGTGCCCAACCAGCTCAGGCTACAACAGCGAGGAGGAGAGGAGGACATGCGGCCACGCAGGCGCCCGGGGGCGTTTATCTTCCAGAGACAGAAGCCAGCGCCAGCTCGTGAAGCTGCAAACGCTGCAAAGTCAGCCCCTGCCCTGGCTCTCTGAAGCATCCTGTGCATTAAAGGAGAGAGTGCAGGAGCCGAAGGGCTGCACCTTGCCAAAGGACTGGAACCTCTGGCAGTTGGGCACAACCAACGCGAGGGAGGTCCTCAACCCTCCAGCCCGAGAGCTTGGTTTTTGCAGACTGTCCAGCTTATTACCTACTTCTTGACCCAAAAGGCCATTTGGATGGGAGATTGTTATCCAAGTCTTTAGCAAAGTTCCTCACCCTTGCTAAAAATCAGGAAATACTGATTCTGAGCAGCCAATGGGGGGGGGGGGGGGGGGGGGGGAACCCCCCAGAAAAAAAACCCTACCACAATGAAAATAAAATTACCATATGAAAAGAAGGGAAGCAAAGCAAAGGGAAAAACCTTTTAAAGGTGAAACCACAACACGGGAGTGTCAAACTGTGGTATGAAATCAGTGCAGCAACCATTGGGCATCGCATGAGTTCCAGCTACCTCTTCTGACCGAGCCGTAGCTGTGGGCTCCGCACCGGGGCTTTTATGTTCGGGGGGATAAAGATTTTCAGACAATTCCACTAAAATTATGTTTAAAAACCTCAAAGCCAAGTAATGCTCTGGGAGACAAAAGAGAACATTGGTATTTGGATGACCTAAAGTACGAGGAAAGTCAGCAAAGAATAAAATGTCTGAAGCAGTAACCTGCCAGGGTTCGTTCCTAACGTCACAAATTTCAGGTCCGTTTGAAGTTTCACAACAGAGAAACTAAGGCAACCGATTGAACTTCTTTGTGAAAAGATTAAAAAAAAAATCCTACCGAGTACAGCATGTGGTCTTGCAGGTACGTCCTGAATTCACCCAGGGCGGCTGACGCCTGCTGCAGAAACCCTCCGTCGCCATTAGTCGAGGCAAAGAGAGGGCAAAAAAATGTTCTTTCTCATCCAGCTGCAAATGCAGCTCCTCTCTCTTTGTTTCCCAGTCTCCCAGGACTGGATCTAGCTCAGGCCAGACATTACCTACACTTATCTAGCTCATCAAGGCCAAAAACTTGCCCGGTGGCCTGCAGCAATACCCTGCCCGCCTGGTATCAGCAGCTTAACTTCAACAGAGCGTGTTTCCACCTTCTCCTTCCAACCCAGAGTAACCTCCAGAAAACCAACACCCTTCCCCAAAGACAAGTGACGGCAAAACTCCCACAGGGTCTGGGCAAGGAAAGGGTTCATGCCAAAACTCGTGTGTGAGGGGAAGAGGGTTGTTTGGGTTTGGGGAGATACGCGTAGAATACGGCGAAGGAGCCAGAGGGCTTTGGGAAGGGGCATTCGATGTGCTTCCGAGTGTTGGACCACAGATGGAAATGCTGGTGAAGAATTGCAAGAAAAGAGGCAAAAAAGAGGCACTGATGGCATAGAAGCGTAGGGGTCTGAGAACACTTAGTCGGGAGAAACAGGGAACTGGGCAGAGAGAAAGGACCAAGTGACGAAGCAGCAATGCCCCGCGGGGGGCGCGGGGGCCGCTGACGCTGGTGGTTTCAGGCTCTCCTGCTCGAGCAGCTCGCCTTCCGCAGGCCCTGGGCAACGCAGGGGGGAGCCGGCTGGACGTCTGCTGGGGGCGAGAACGTCCCCAAGGCGGCCGAGGCAGCTGGCGGGGCGGCAGGTTAACCGTAAGGGAAGGAGCAGCGTTAAGCCCCTGCCCCGAGCGGGTGCCCAGCGCCAGGGGTTCTGAGCCCCAGGGCGAGCGCAGCAGCAGCACCTCTGCGCGGGGGCAGGACCACGGGTGGAGGCGCGGGTGTCTGGGAAGGCTGGCGAAAAATGATGAGGAGGGAGACCACCACAACAGACGAGCAGGGGGCAGGGGGCAGGCGGAGACCCCAAACGGAGCATTTCGCCTATGCAGAATTTTCCCAGCCGGGCTGGCACAGCACAGCCTTGTTCCTACCCCTGCTTTCCTGACAGACATTATCCTGGCATACCGGGCACGCAGTCGCACCAACGCATGGCTCACGGAGTCTGCCCAGCTTCACGGCTCAGCCAGCCCGCGCGCACGCCGGGGTCTGCGCTGCCGCTGCTCTGCACCGCGTGCGCGGCCGCTGCTAAAGCTCACCCCAGATCTGCCCAGGCTCTGAATCCTCCAGGGCAGGGAGCATCCCCCCCCGTGCCGGCACCGTGGTACCCTGAGGCATTGGTGGTCCGGGCTGGGTGTTCGGCACAACCATCAGGCGAGCAGCCGATGGCAACAAGCCTTTTCCCCTGGAGCCCCCTCAAACTTCCATAAATCCCTGCCTCCTAACATAAAGTTCGCGCAGCTCTGTAATTTGGATGTAGCATCAGGGGCAGACAAGCTGAATTAGGCTTCTGATTGCATGTCTAATTTATGTACAACTGCAGCAATTACAGATGCAAATTAAATAACTGTGCAGAAAATGGGTTTTATTAGCCATAACTAAAACCCAATAAAACTTAGCAGCTCATGCACATCTCCGCACTGAACGTGCCTCTTTAGAAAGTCAATTAGAAATGTGAGAAATGACCAAGATTTTCTACTTCCTAATCTGGAAAAAAAAAAAAAAAGAAAAAAGAAAAGTGGCTGTTGGAGCACGTCCTTCTTCCACAACAAAATGAACAGGAGCTCTAACTGCCCATTGCAGAGCACCACGTTGTTTTACAGAGAGCAGTTCTGTGCAGCTTTTAAACACATGATTTATACCCAGTCTTTCATGCCTGACATAGCTGAGGAAAGTCTCATCTAATAGAACTATGTGCTGAATGTAATTCAGCTTCAGAAGAGGCCTGGCAGGTTGGGATTTAAAAGTTTAAACTCGAAGTTGAGGAACACTGTGCTTAACTTCGCAGCCCTTCGGAGATTTGGGAAGCCCTTCGGAGATTTGGGAAGCTGGGGGTTCTCAGCCCCACGTCAACTGGGTCCAGGCTGTGAAAATCCTCCGTGGATGATTTAATGCAAAAACCACTCAAATCCTCTGTCATTCAGACTTAGCATCAGAGCTGCCACGGCCAAGGAGCCAGCTCTAACCTGTCCATTTGTTTAAAAGCAATAAAAAATTGTTCCCATTAATCAAGGTTAATCCTCCTGCATAGTTCTCGCACAGTTCCCCGATAGGTGTGATCAAACCTACTCCATACAGATGTAGCACAAACACCTGGATAAGACGTTCATATACACCACTTGTTCTGCTAGGGAGAGGGGATTTTCCTGGCCGGCTGCGTTAGCACCGGAGTTGATCCCTCTGGGCCAGGAGCGACCGTGGCGCTCGGCGCGGGCAGGCGACACGGCGCGGGTCAGGGTGCACCGCTGCGGCGCAGCACAGGACCAATTCAGGATTCCCAGCTGCGGCTTCGGCGATTCCCCGCACCCATCGCCCACCCCTCCTCCAGCACCCGCTGCCGGCAGGGGCTCGGGGAGGGCTCCCTTCCCCCCCAGCCACCCGGGTGCCCCCCAGGCAGGCTGGGATGGCCCAGGGGGCTCTGGCAGCCCTGCAGCAGGGCCAGCCCCGGGGCGCCAGGAGGATTCGGGAGCGCCCAGCTTCTCACGGCGCCGGGGCCGGCAATGTGCCGCGGGCTGCAGGTGGCCTCGTCCCCAGGCTCCCTCCAATGTGGCTTCCAGCGGTGCCCTCTCCTCCCAGCGACGTCCACGGACGCTCTCCGCTCCCTCGGCTGTCCCGCCTCGTGACGCGTGCCTGGCGGGACAGCACCGTCCCCATCGCACACAGGGTACAGCGGGGCTGGGCGCGTGCGTCGGCGCGAGCACCGCTACCCACGCTGCTCCCAGCGGAGCCGGCGCTGCGCGCGGTGCCTCCCTGCCCTCAGCTCCTCCTGCCACGCCACAGCACGGACACTCGCTCTGGATGCAGAAGCCTCCTTCAAAACCTAAATATACCACCTCCAGTAACGTCCCCGTCTCTCCTGTGGCACTTACACCCTCAACCAGCTCCAGCAAATTACTTAAGCATGACCTCCCTCGCTTGAATGTCTGCCAGGTAGCCTTAATTAAACTGTGCATTCCGTATACATTCTCCATAGCCCCCTGAGGAGAGGTTTCCCAGATTCCCTCATTTGTGTATTCCCTTGGATCATCTGTCCTTTAACAGCAATAACGATAAGCAAAATGAGAAAGACGAGAATAGCTTTGTATCTGCAGAAAGAGCACAGAAATAACGAGAGATCAGCTATTAGAGCAGCCACCGCCCCCCTCCCCAAGCGGAGATGCTGAGCTGCTGAGCACGTCACGACAGCTCCCAAAGTGGGAGGCCGTCAAACATCGTGGTGATGAACACCTGAGTAAAATCTAAAGAAGCAGCATTCAGAACAGGTCTTATCACAGGAAGGATTATGGAAGTTGCTAAAGGAGAAAGTGGCCCACAAATATTGATTCCGCTTGGGATTTAAATAATAGGAGCACATGCATGGAATCATTTCCAGACTTCACAACTAAGGGGCTCATATCAAAGGCATCATCGTTTGAGGATTAATTTTTTATGTTGCAGTCTAGATTCAGACGTTCCAGATTCCATCAAAAGCTTTACAATCCAAACACTCCCCTTCCCAAACTGGTCCTCTCCTCCTAAATTGGTGTTGGGTCTGCTGCCAGCCCCCGCAGGCACCCAGGCATCGGCTCGGCAGGGGGGCGGGCAGGGCTCGGCGCGGGCTCCCCGGCCCGCGGGGGCAACACCTTCTCTTGGAGGTGAACTGCTCGGGCACGGTGCGTTTGTGCCGCTAGGAACAGCCACAGGACAGAGGCTGGACCACGCTCGCCAAAGCTCCACCGCTGGGGCTGCCACACAGCACCCGCACCCCCGGCCCCGGGAGCCTGCCCCGGAGCAGGCAACATCCAAAGAAGGGGAGCAAGGTAAGGCACAAGGTTATTGATCCTGTCAAAAAACAATCCAAGGAGATTTAGGATTTACAGTTATCCCAGGCCTGACTTTAAAAGATATTTTAAGTCATGCCTTTGCTTCTAGGCATATTTTGTAGCTGACCTATTTCTGTTCACAACTGACACCGGGGGTTTGTTTTACTCCAGGATCAAGTCACACACAGAAAAATGATCTGGGTTGTATTTGGGCTGATGCAACAAACTCCTTACCCAAATTCTGAGTACAAGACTCTGTTGTTGCTGAAGAGAGAGCAGGAGAGAATCAACTTGATTTTGTGATCCAAGCTCGACTTTGCACATAGCTCAGCACTCAAAGAAATGCTCTATTTCTAACAGCACAGTGAAATCTGGCGGCGTTTCCACAGCAATGCATATGGAAGCCCACAATGTCACCCCTGCAAAGTCATTTTTCACCAGAGCAGTACGCCCGCAGCTGAGCCAGGCCATCATGAAATCCCTTCACTGCAGCCTTGCCTGGGGAATGTCAGGCAAAAAACCCCAGGTCCCACCACAGCGGTCCCATGCACATAGCACAGGAGTGGCTGAAGAGACAGAAAATGCTTTTAACTGAAAACTAATGGTCTAGCAATTCAAAACCCAGCCTGCTCTTGTGCCTGCTGCCGGGGGTCGGTTGGCTGAGGACACCGGTTTGGGGCAGAGGGTTGGGATGCTGGGGGAGGAGGTGAGGGGAAATGATGGAAAAATGGGAGGAGGAGAGTTGCGCACACGGCCAGACTTTGCCTTCTTAAAATAGATGAAAAAATCAGGGGATGCTATTTCATGGAGCAACAGATCTACCAGGAGGATGGACAGTCGGTCATTCGCGGTGGTCCAGAGCACAGGAAGCTCTCCGTCAGATAAATGAATTACACCACAGTAAATGCACGGGTACCTCCACTTTGGATCTGGACCCTGTACGTGCAACTGGCGTAAAACCACAGGCAAGCCTTGGTACGGACATCGGTGGCTTGCGGGCAGCGCTTCCGTGTCAGGCAGGATACAGACCCACCGCGGCTCGAAGGCGGACTGAGATCGGCTGGGTAGAGGACAGAATCCTCTTATGCTGCACACAGCGCTTCTATGTTAAAAATTAATGAGGACTCGGGTACAGCTATCAATACAGACGGACAGCAGTGAGCATCATGTGCAAGAGGCTTCTGAGCACCTGAGGGAGAGCCGCTTCCAGTCCTCCAGGCAGCGCACCCTACACTTAATCATAGAATCATAGAATCACAGAATCACAGAATCATAGAATGTTTTGGGTTGGAAGGGACCCCTAGAGGTCATCCAGTCCAGCCCCTGGTGCAGCGTCCCCAGCAGCCCGCGCATCCCCAGGTGCCATCGACCTGCGCCCGGTCGTGCAAGGGCTGGAGCACACCTCCTACAGGAACTCGCCAAAACACAAATCCTTTTAGTACTTAACTTGAGATTTTGTTAAGATTCACTTAATCTGCCTTCTTAAAGTACATTTACAAAATCAAAAATGATCGATAATTCCACCATTAAATTGCATTACTTTGCATAAGTAATTTGGGGCAATACATTAAGTAAATGAATGAATAATCCTTGAAATCTACAGACAGGAGGACAACAGCTTTAACAGCAAATCTCTGCTGGAAGGCAAAACAGCAACTCAGGCGACTCAATCTACAAGACAACTCACAAAGACCAGCAAAATCAGTTTCATACTGGAAGCGAGTGGATTAAAAGACACCCGCGTAGCAATTTATAGCTATTACAATTTTTTTGACAACGTGAATTTCCAATTTCAGCAGCCAGCGTAGGTGAAGCTTTAAGTAAGAAGAGCTCATTGATTCAATGTCTGTACAGTTTAATTCTGAAAAATCGATCACTGTGCATTTCCTCCAATAATTTTTTGAAGCTTCCTCCTACACAATTTATTGTTATTGCTCATTGCTAAAATAGAAATGGCGATTCCACCACTCACAGCCCTACTAAATCATTATTTAATGTAGCATGGCCGCCCTCCGTATGTAAAGGCACAGCTTGGTTTATTATCGAGAACGTTATTATTAAACATTTCTCAGTTGTGTTTATAGTCGGTGGCTATTATTTTAAGAATTCTCTGTTTTCTTTGAGCAGATTTCCCTTGCCCCACCTATGTTGTGTCAAGCTCTTGGAATCACCTCTACGGGAAAGGGGTCGCTTTTGGCTTATGAAGCATCCCTGGGCAGAAGCCAGAAGCTATAAACATGAATTTTTCATGATATTAATTGTCCTAGTTTAACTATGCAACACGACTCTTCCAGACAAGCGATACAGAATTTTAATTGTATGTGAAATATTCAGTCTTTATAAGCCCCCTTCCTAACCTTTTTTATACTGAGGGGAGCTTCTGCCAACAAACGCGGCCTCTTTGGTAACGTTCAACTTTCTTTGTAATTCCCTTTCCTGACCTTTTATTTTGACATTTTCACCTCATATATTAATTTCTGCTTGCACTGAACACTGCAGCATTATAATCACTTACGTACAAACCTTTCATCCCATCTCTCTTTGGACTCTGAAGATGCTGCATACCCCCTACCAGCAAATCTTATGTTCATCAGCCGGCCTTTGGGACGAGCAGGCTGGCAGCACCGGGGAGAGGATCACACCCAGCACGGGTCGGGGGAGCCTTCTGCTGCGGGAGAGCCACCTGGGGCGCTGGGAAGAGAGAAGCCAGCGCTCCCAGCCCTCCCCGACCTCCTGCGGCGCCTCTGGCCGTGCCCCAGCCTTGCCCTCGCCCAGCTTTGGGGCAGCTGTGAACCAGGCAGGACACGAGCACCCTCCCTGCACACCCCGGGAGCCCCTCCAAGCCTCCAGCCAGGCTCGAGGGTTACCTCTCTCACGTTGCTCTCTGCATTAATGGGTATTACGGGTAATTTAAACCGCATTTTCCAGTGATTTTATTACTCGTATCAAGAAGAAACCCACATAAATCATGCAGGGTTTGCTGCATATTTTTACCTACGGCATATTGACACACAGCCTATTCCAACCGGCTGAGATACAGCGACTCACTGAAGCCCCCACATTCAATAAATGTTTTTCTCATCTGGTCTCCATGCGAGAAACAAGGCCCAGAAAGTGCAGGGAGGAGCAATTCAGGAGATCAGCCCCAGTAAGCTGGTGCCACTGGACCCGAGAGCCCCTAGAGCCGCCCGGGGGCCCGCGCGAGGCTCCGCCGCGGGGAGGTGACGTACGGCACACGGCGCCGCGCGCATCCCCGCACCCAGCCCTCGCGGAGCCCGACGAGAGGAGGCCTGTCCCGTCGGTGGCACGCGCCCCGTTCAGGGGCTGTTCTCCGTGCTATTTCCGATCCTTTGGGACGGAGATGAACGCCTCCAACCCGCCCAGGTGACTCCAATATCCCATGGTGGCCCCCAAGCACCAGCGGGGATGCCAGCCCCGCTCCACCCTGCTGGCTCCGCCACCCGCAGCGCTGCGCTGCTCAAGGCAGCGTCCTTCCAGGGGCAGGCAAAGCAGCACCCTCCCAGGGACAGGCGTGCGTCGGGATGACGACCCATGGCAAGCAAGAGAGATTTCATTTCTCAGAGTGCCAGCCTTTTCCCCTTCCCTCTCCCAAGCCCTGTTCCATAAGATATCATAAAAAACATTTACATTTTTTCCACAGCAGCTGCCTTCAGAAAGTCTCTTGGATGTGATTGCTCTAAACAGAATTCCAGTCTTCTGGGGTTTTTAATATTTTAGTTGCATTGAAGGAACTGCAGGACCCTCACAGCTGTCACAAATTTTTGACACCTAGACAGAAGAGATTTTCAAATGTGTGCAAGCAGTACAGATGTTCTTGCATTTTCCTTCCAGCTCCCATTTGGCCAAGGCCCTCAGTTCTGTTACTTACCATGGAGACCAGTGAAAAACTAATCCAAATATGTGGGTGAATTGAAGAACCGTGTCCGCAGCTCTGAGAAGCGGGTACGTGCTCGGTGGAGCAGGAGACAGAAAAACACACCAAAGCCATTTCACGTACCATACGTGAGCTGCAGTCACACTCAAACTATGTGTCAGTGGAAAACATCCACAATTCTGTTACCCATCCTTTTATTTTACAAGGTGATAAAGATCTAACCCAGTTGTTTGCAGGCAGACCCAGCTGAGTATTCATCACGTAGAGCTCCAAGTCACCACCTAGCACCCTGAACATTAAACAGACCGAGATTCTGGAGCAATGCTTGACATGCAAGATGATAAAATCGCACGAGAGAAAGATGCACCAGCTGATTATGTACGCGCCGCCACCTATTAAATACATCTTCTGCAGGAGAGAAGTACACAGGGACAACACCACAGAGATGTTCCTGGGTTGCTCAGCCTTGCCAGTCCCCATAAAGCATTTCACATTTCTCCTCCTTCCTCTTGTCAAGGTCCTGTCTTGCACCCAGCTTAGTACTAGTCCTTAAAAGAAAATTCCTGCTCCAAAATTTCCAAGCACATTTTCACCTCTAATAAGAGATTTTCACACTAACAAGAGATTTCCCCGCTAACTTAGAGAGCCAGTGTTTCATCCTAATCTTGGCAAAATGACCAAAAAGGACATAAGCGTCACTAAGCAGTCATCGCCTGAGCCAGAGATAATCCTGTCGCTGGAAGGACTGCGAGGTATGTATCCCATATTTTTGCTTCCCAAGACCCCAGGAGAGCGCCCTGGTAGCCAGCTGGGGGCCACTGTTAGCGCCAGTGACAGGCAACCCGCTCGGTCTCAAATTCAAAGGACAAGCCAGCTCAAAACTCCAGCCGCGGTCTTTGCTTCCAACTTGCTAGGAAGAAGCCGAGAGCTCACAAACAATGTCCCGCTATTTTTTAAACACCATTTTAAATCTCTCTGAGCAGATTATTTCAAAGCTTGGTTCCATCTCACTGCGGAGCGAGGCTCTGGTGGAGCTGCGGGTAACGGGAGAGGAGCGAGCGCCGCGATGGCTCTGCATCAGCGCACGGCGCAGGAGAGAGCTGTGCGCCCGGGCCCCTGGGGGCTCCAGACACCAGCACTGCTGCTTAATCGCGGGAAGCTGGAGGAACACTCAGGACCCTGGAATGCAAGTCAGTGAATTAAACAAGCAAAGCTTCTCTCTTCTTTAACCGTTACAAGGCATTTTCAGCAGAATTCAGAAAGCCAGGCAATACGGGTGCTTCTCTCCCAGCACAAGGGAACGGTCAGACACCTTCCCAGGCCTGGCAGGGGGCGAGCGGATGAATCGCGCGGGGGCTGCGGCGCGTGGGGCGCGTACCGGCACAGCCTGGGGACGTTCCGGAAGGCAGAGCTGCCACTGCTCACGCTAGGCTCAGCCAAGCCCGGGACTTGCGGTGAAGCTCCAGCCACCTTCAGATGGAGGGTCCAGTACGTCACGCCCAAAGTTACAGAACTTAATCCTCAAGAACAGCACCCTGCCCCGAGAATGTAGAAGCAAATCTATTTTTTAACTTACAATTTTGAATTAACCAAAAATTGGCCCTCCCAGGCGCCGCCCAGGGAGAGGCACACGCACAGCCATCGCCGTAAAGCAAAGCTGGCTGCGTGGAAGTTTGTTCATCCGTGCTGAGACATTTCCGTCAAACCACGCTTCACCCAGCCAGAGGTTCATCCTGCCAGAGCAGGCGGCTGGACGGCCCGGCAGCAGGCAGGGCCGTGGAAGACCTCGGCCTCTGTTTAACAACCCCTTCAACAGAACTTCCACTTACCCAAAGACCAACAGCAAATCTCGTTCTGCACCCTTCCCCGCGCCAGACACCCGAATACCAACCTATGAGCCCACAGACTCGTCTTTATTTTGCTCCAGAAGCAAGGGATAAACTCTTCTAAGACCTGGATGCTTGTGCATCAGTTCGGGAGAGCACTCCAAAAGCAACTGATTTTTGTATTCACTATCGTATTCAGCAAGATCCTTAACACTGACTTTACAGGAGGAGACGGTATCAAACTAAGAGAGGGAATAAGGAATAAACAAGGCACAAGAGAAGGCTAAAGCCAATTATTACAAATGCAGAGGAGCAGTGTCACTATGCCGGCCAGCAGTGACAGATCGCTCCCTTTTCAACAGCCCCCGAAGGTCAGTCAATTTGAAGGGCTTTGGGAAAAGGGAACGTGTGAAGGCTGAAGCTGAAAATCCACCGCAGAGAACGTCTAGACAGCGAGTCTTAAATCTCACTCCTAAATCACCGGAGCTGCAGCTCGGCTGTCCCTGCCACGCCGGGTGAGAGACCGGGCTCGGCGAGGAGCCGTCCCCAGGCACCGGCGCAAAGCCGAGCTCCGAGCGCCGTGCAGGACGGCACGCGGCAGAGGTGCTGCGCACCGACGGCACCGCACCGGCCGGGGGTGTTACGGGGTCAGCACCGCACCAGTCGGGGGTGTTACGGGGTCAGCACCGCACCGGCCCGAGCCCCCAGGGTTCGACAGGCGCCTCTGCAGCAGCGGCAGCACCCAGCGTTTTAATCCACGGATCCCAACGCACTTACAGAAGGGACCTGCACCGTTACGCCGTGGCGTGGCCCGGGAGGGGCGCTGACCGAGCGCGGAGCAGACACCCCAGCCCGAGCCACCCCGTCCCCACCTCCTGCCGGTTCTCCCAAGGTGCCCACCGCTGCTCCGCGCCTTCAGCGACAGCGGCTCTGCCAGCTCCCACGTGTGTCCGGTGAGCTCAGAAAGCAGCCTGAGAAAACTCGGCACCATCACAAGTTTAGTGTCAGTTTTTCCCCCACAGAAAAGGATTTAAAACTCCTTTTACTCATTCCTAATCCCACGGGCTCAGCAGACCTCCTTCAAAGCCTCGGGTGCAAAGCTGAGCTGTGCTTTGTGCACCAGGGGGTAGGAGCTGTAACTTTGGGTGCTGCCGTCAAGCGTGACGCACCAGCGGGCCACGGCAACGTCGCGCGGGGAAGAGCAGCGGCGACGCCGGCGGCGGCCGGGCTGGGAAGGCGCGGGACGAGCAGCGGGGTAAGGGACGGCGTGGGACTGGTGCCGCCCGCCGCGGCGCTGGGCCGTCGGACGCGGAGCCCGGTGTGCGCCACAGGCTCAGGCACGCTCCGTGCCTTCGTTCAGTCCATGGACAGACTTGGCAGAGACACGCAGGAACGCAAAAGCAACAGCGAAGCCGTTCCTTTTCCCTTCTCTTTCTTTTTTTTTTTTAATTTCTCCCTTTTATCCATCCCTTTACTTCTTCCTCCTCTCCCCCCACCCCTTTTTATTTTATTGCTGTTTTTTCTCCCCCAAAAAAAGACAGAAAGAAGTCAAGCCATCGCTACTGAGCCTTAAGCTTTGCCAGCCCTTGCTTTGACTCTCTCTAATGTCAGAAAAGATCCCAACGCTAATGAACAATTAAACCACAGAGGAAAGCCACCTGGAAGATGTACTACGGACAGAATTAAACAGTGATTTGGTTTTTTAATTATTTTTTTTTTTTTGGCCAAGCAGCCAAAAAATGCAAAAATATTCTGAGCAGCCTGATGGCTCTGGGATTCATGGTAGCAATTGTATGCAAATATCAATAACTCCATATAGCTGTTCCAGTGAGGGCAAAGATATATAAATACTTTTTTAAAAACCTTAAAGAATAAATGGGGAGAGAAAGAAATCGAGGGGTGGTGCAGAAATGGAAATGTCAGAGAATGTCGCAGGCAGAGGGTAGGTATGGGAATAACAGATCCAGAGCAAACCTGCTGGAGATGTTACGAGCTAGCAAAAGATCAAAGCGATAAGAGGCAGGATGGAAATAACCTTTAATTCTGTGCCTACAAGAGGAGGTGAAAAAACCGCTGCGGCAAAGGCCAGCCAAGGTAACATGGAAAGGGGCCTGGTCCCGCGCTGGGAGCTCTGCTCGTCTCGGTCCAAACCGCAGGTTTTTGTCCTACTTTGCAAAGCACTCCGTGAAATACAGCGCACGGAAACACCCTGAAACAAAGCCGAAATACTTTGAGGTTTTTAGTAAACCAAGGCTTTAATTGCAGTTTCCTACTCTTCAGACGTCCCAGCTCTGCGAAGGTGCATTTCGACTCCTCTTGCAGAAGCGGAGGCATGCCTGTTCCGTGGCGCGTGAGGACCGGCATCTGGGGCACCGCGTTTAATTTGGGAGATGGCAGAGAGACCAATGGCCAAACCCTGCCTTTCCTCCCAGCACCCTGCTCCACCTCTGAAGACGTTCAGAGAGCAGCCACCAAACACCCGTGTTCCGAGAGGCGGAGGCAGCCCTGAGCGGCCCCATTTGCTCACCAAGACAAGCTCTGGGATGGCCTTTCCTTGGGAAGCCCGGTCATTGCTACTGGCGACAGAGCAGGCACAAACCTGCACAGGAGCTTCACCAGTCAAGGTCCTACAGCCCAAGTCCCCTTCTCAGCGCGCACGCAAGCTTGGCCAAACCCCGATCTGCTGGTCTTCAAAGAGGAGGAATGGGCTTTGCTGGAGCACAGGCAAACGCCGATCTGCTCTAAACTTGAGCTAAGACTCTCCTGAATTCAGAAGAGTGCACGGGGCTTACACAGAGATCATCTCTGACCCAAGCCTGTTCCTATCTTCGAAACGCCTGTTTCTACCTTCCTCATCCCCACCCCAAAGGGCCAAAACAGTGCCAGGGAATGGTTGAGGATTTTACAGCTGGGTCCCAATCTAGAAATCCCAGACAAATCTTAACTTAACTGGAGTAACAAACCCAGTTTTTCAACTGTTGAGATGTTTCAAAAAACTTGGCTAAAACCTGGAGAATCGCTGAGCTTTTGAGCAGTATCCGAACTGAACCACAGGGAAAAACTGAGGTTCGTTCATCACTAATTAAGGGCTTAACTGACATTACCAATGCTTAGCATATGTTCTTCCCTATCAGCTTCCAAGAACAACAACAGGCCCACGAGAGTATTTTGAGCTTGAGTTGAAATAAGGTGAACCATACCTTAGGCCAACAAAATTTTCCAGAAGGAGCAAACGCTTTGTTTACTCTGAGGTCAGCTCTAAGACACAAAGTATTTACCCAATTTCGGCGCACACAGGCACCAATCGGCCACATTCCCAGCAAACTGAATTCACCTTTTTTCTCACTTCTTCACTTCAGAAGTTTCAATTTGCTCATATAAATCTGAACCGTGATACAAGATATTATAACGATACCCATTCCAATAAATGAGCATGTTTTGTAGTTGCAGTTTTCCCACAAGGGAATCGCACAGCGTTCTGTCGGCTGTAGTAGGGCCAATTCCCTGTGTTCTCTCCAACGTGCGCAGATGCAATATAGAATTTGCAATACAACATGTGATACATGCAATATATATTTGTGATGGGAACCACCTACACCGAGCCCTATCAAAGCCTTCAAACAGGCTGAAATGGGGCCCTGTAGAGCACAAAACTTGCTCCATGGCAAAAAGTTAATGCTAAAGCAGATTTTTTGCCACATTATGGTCTAAAACTACACGGGGCTCCCTAACATCCTTATCTGTAGGCACATATGGAGTTCCAGAGAACTCGCTACGATGCTTTTATAGTTAAAGGTTTATATGGTCAGAGGCTCAGATGTTATTATTCACGAGCAAATAAAATTTCAGAACTGCGAGGCACCATGGAAAATGTCAAATGCAGTTTGTCTCATTTTCACATAAGTTTTTATCATCACCATTTCATCGACATCATTTAATGTTGTTTGTTATACAGGGAAAAAAAAAACCACTCCTGTTTTTAAAATGGAACACTCAGTTAATAAACCAGCATATTTATTTACCAAGTTTTAAAAATCAATCTTGTTCCTACTAAAGCCAGCAGAAAATTTCATTGATTCCACCGGGAAATAGGTCAGGCCTTCAAACACAGGCCAAAAAAGTAAGGTTTTCTACAAATGTAGAGTACAGGTACTGCTGGAAGGCCTAAAGCCGTCAGGTCCCAGCTCTCCTGCAAATACTGGGTGGTGGGATGGGGTGGGACGGGAAGACGCCCCCGTCTGGGTCGGGATCCCCCGACGCCAGTGCAAGGGGAAGGGCTCGGACGCTTTTCTAACGCCGCCCGGATTTGGAACGTGCACCTGAACTGAAAGCAAGCGAAAATCTTCTCATTTTCTTCAGGGATCAAAGATGTCATCGTTGAAAGCGCTGCCATTCCTCCCTAACGGCCTGCCACCTCCCAGTTTGATACGCTCTGTAAATCCCACCAGCCCTCCCTACCACCGTCCCGGCATCTTTTGCTAGCAAACCAGCATCGCTGGCAGGAATCAGCTGCCGTCCCCGTGAAAAGGCCAGACACATCCCAGACTATTTTTGAGGCATATTTCGGGCCCATTCAGGCTTGATTTATGCCTCCTTTTAATTCAGAGAGTTAAGAATAGCATAAAGTTAAAGTACTTTAAAACTCATTTAGGAAAGATCCAGTGACCCAAGATGGAGCTCAGCGTAATTAGTAACAGAAATGGAAATTCATTTTCTTCTGCTAAAGGACAGTCGGCTTCGTCAGTGTGATCTTATAATTTAGTCTTAAACTAATTATGTTTATAGCCTTGCTGGTGCCTTATGCCGTGCCTTAGTGGGGACGGTGGGGAAGGATCAGAGGAATTCAGGTTCAGTCCTCAAAAGGCAGTTACCACACCGAAAAGTCAGCAGTCACAAGTGGTCATAATGAAGGGAGCCAAAGTCATTTATCATTTGTCTCTTCTCCTGGGAGTCAACTTGCGCATTTAGCTCTCTCGGAGAGGTTCTCTCTCTTGAGATATACATAAAGAGAATACATATATATACACACGCCCAGGAAAGTCTTTCACCCACCCAGAGCAACAACTGCCAACAACCCAGAGGTCTGCCACTGGAGACTCGACCCGTCGCCCAGACGCTGTCATTGCTTTCTTGCTGCCACGAATGAAGGGGAACTCTGTAACCTACATTCAGGTGTCAAACCTTGCAGCTTACTAATACCACAAAACCCAACACATCTCTTTCCTCTGCATACAACAGAGACTATTTTCACTAATTAAACTATAGAAAATAGAGGCGTTTTAACTGTCTTTTCGTTTCTTAGACACATGTTTGCTTTACTTGAAGAAAATATTTTTTATCTGCAAAAACTAGATTAACTTTAGGGAAAAGGCCACAAAAGCAGGATCACAAATTTGTACGATGGAATACAGGCAAGACCTTTCTTAAAAATGACATTTCTAGCAACCAACAAAAAAAATATTCAATATTAATTTTTTTTTCATGTATCCACAGGAAACATAGCTGCACTGCCCTCCCATACAGCCCAACATCCTCCTGCCACCGGCATCACGTGAGTCAAAATACTTCACCGAAATTCATGGCAAAGCAAGGAAGCAGAACACTGCTGCCTGTCTGGGGGCCTAAGCTGGCTTTAACGTCATTGTCCCAGCCCGTGCGCACAGGGAAGGATTTTGGCGACACAGCCACAGGCACTCCATCTCCCAAACGAGCGCCCAAGTATCCATCAGGAAACACCTCGGCTCGCATCGTGTCCAGTAGGAAACAGCACAGGTACAGATTGTCCTTCAGCTCTCTGATACAGAAGAACAGCAACCCCAGGCTTAAAGAGCACTTTGAAAGCAGCAGTGTCAAAGGTTGTCTCAGCTACAGAGGCTGCTTACTGGCAATGCCTTAATGAATGCTCACGCAACCCTACTCTCGGTCCCCGGCACCCACGGATTACGATACAGACTTCACCGAGACGCTCAGGTACTCTGCTTTCCACTGACGCCCTGACCACACAAACCATAAGCACGTGTGGTCATGCATCAGAAGAGAGCAGTGAATAAGTTTCTGTGGCATTTCTTTTATCTCACGTTGCAAAAGATGGAAAGCCTGTTGGTTGAAACGTGTCGTGACGGAACACAGCGCGACGCGCCGGAGAGCCGAGTTCTGCCCTGCCGCATCCACCACAAAGGTTCTTCTTCCCGGGCACCGCTAAGAACGTTCCCTTCCTTCAGCAGCCACCTGGCTCGGAACATCAGCCTTTGATTTTCAAAGGCCTCCAACGCTTCCACCTGCAACCGAGCATGACGGTTGCAAAGCGTGTCCTGAATGTTTGAATCGCTCAAAAAGGGGAGCCTCGAATGGGCCAGCCAGAACGCAAGGGAAGTTCAAACTCCAACTGGTTACTCAGCTCCCTCCTCTGGCAGAGGTGGAGAAACCTCCCCCCTGCCCTGGAGGGCGACGCAAACAGGCGCGTTACGGGCTGTGAGCCCTTCAGCAGGGAGCAACCCTGGAGGGATCAGGAACGAGGGCGTGAAGGGACACACGGGACAGCAAAAGAAACCAAAATCCGTCGCAGCCGCTCCCCTGCAGAGCCCTGTTTACCCTGGTCATCGCGCAGGACCCCAACAGCCTTGCCAAAAGCCCACCTGGGCGAGGGCTCAGGTGTAGCGTGGCCCTGGCAGACACCCGACACAAAAAACTTTGGCCCGAACCAGTAAAGTTTGGCAAATTGTTGCAAAATTAAATCCCAGTTCAGTAATAGGAAGCACCGTGTAAGCTCCGTGATCGCTGACACCACCCACGCTGCTTACAACGCTGCGGTCCCCCCAGATAAACCGCCCACGCGGGGATCCACTGAGGCGCCGGAGGGAAGCACCGTGCCGCTTTGTTCAGGGGAAAGTGTGAAATTTGTCATATGCCTTTTCTCTTTGCTTTCCCTCTTCCCCTTACTGCAGACTGACAAGTGCAAATTAAAATTTCACACCCAGCCTCAAGCAGGGAGCATGAAATTCTGATTTGGGGGATTTAGGTGGACTTCTCCAGGATTACACAGCCAGCAGCGGCCAAAGTCAGCGCCACCGAGGCCACCCCAGCCAGCCTGCCCTGCCCTCGGGCAAAAACTCCTTGGTGCAACCATTCAAAGAGGGAAAAACGCAGATGTAGCACTGTCCAACAGCATTACTGCACGCCCAGATCTCTACTTTTATCACTGATAATACTAAAAAGTTATTCCATGCCAATCTCAGGAACGCTTCTGGCATTGCTGAAGACGAGCCATGGAAGAGAGCAGTAGGAGACAGAAACAAAAAAGATGTATAAATCCTGGTACTGTGAGGTACCTGGCATCTTCAGGGCCTTTGCCTCCATTGCCTTAGCCCTGGGAGACCTCCAGAGACGCACCGCGACCACCACCTCCATCGGTGCCTTCTGTTTCCTTCCCAGTTTTGCTGGACAGCGCGCTGGTCCTTGAGAAGCCCCGTCCCTTGTTGAGACCCGGGGTCATTTCAGTGCCAACAAAGAGCAGCAAGTGAGGGAACAGCTTAGCAAAATTAATGAGATGCACTGTTACATGCCAAAAGCACACCACAACACTCTACCAGACCGGATTGCCTGGGAAAGTTCCCAGTAAGCTCAGGGGAGCCACAGCTTCACTCGGGTTTAATTGTCCTAAATTCCCTAATATCTGTTGGGTAGAAGCTTGTGTTCGGCATGGTGGCATTTCTGATTGACAATTTTTGACTTTCCAATTATTTCATTATCAAAAAAGCGATTTCCAAAGCACCTGGGTGAATAACATTAATGCTTTGAATTGCACACAGATTCCGTCTTGTCCCCATTGCCAAACTGCTGCAAGATGCCAGTGCTGGAGAAGAGAAAAGGTGTGGTTGTTAGCAAGTGCCACTCGCTTCTGGATTTTTCATTACCTTGAACAGTGGAGCTCCATTTTTATAACTTCAAATTCCCACCAGTTCCTGCTGACGTTCATGATTTAACTGGCAAGGACTGCAGCAAACTGCCGGGCAATCCATTTAAATAGGTTGGATTTATCAGCTAGGAGTTTTCTGGCACCAATTCCTATGTTTTGGTGAGCGCACACCGCAGCACAGATGATCCAATGATCATTTTTCTCTTTGTGGAGAACAACATTCTCCCCATTTTTGGAGACAATCTAGCGCATGGAAAAGGAAGAGGTGAGACAACTCTCAGTTGTGCTGGTGCATATTTAGTGTAACCTCAATGAACTCCATGGCTTTGGAGAGCTTTGGACCGTTTCCAGTGCAGTGGAGAGAAGTTATTGGCTCAGTAACTCTTAAACGCCTCTGTATGACACAGGCCCAGGGATTCCACACCTGCGTTAAAGTTTTTGTTTATGACCATATTCCATTAACTCTGAGATCTTTTTTAATTCGAAGTCATGGTGTGACGCCATCCCAACAACCACACAGCCACACCACTTCTGGAAAAGCATCCCTTGAAGACGGCACCTACACCCCATGTCAGGACAGCACTGCAGGGTTAACAGTGTCCTCCACATCTGAATATTGCTTTGTCCCAGTCCTGACTCTGTAAAACCCAGCCCTGCTCAGGCAGGATGTTTTAATCGCTGAGACTTAGTCAGGAACACAAACAGAGGAACAAGAGTCATTCCTCCTTCCAAACAGCACCAAACCACAGCAGAGCATGAACCCCGCTCAAGGACACGCGTTACTCAGCCGATCACCATCTTGCCAAGCTGCCTACCCATTTTACTTTATTTTTCTTTTTTAAGGGTGTGGAAATCTTTGTTCACTCAAAGGCACCCTTCTGGTTTATCGTCCTGGATCACTGACCTTCGGGGTGGTGATCATCAGTGCAGGCAACAGTGTGGGTGCTGGGATGAAGGCGCCGTACCCCAAGCAGGATCTGTCGCCCCACGGAACTAAGTTACGCAACGACTCAAGCGAGGGCGCATCATTTTAACTGCAGGAGGTTACGTTAGTACAACTTCTGTATTTACATAAAGATGAAGACGACGAAAAAAATAATCATCTACAGGAACTAAAAAGTACATCTTGATTGAAAGATGGCTGAGACAACCTGATAACAGCTTATGTGTCTAGAAAACACTGGCACATGTGAGGGAAGGGATTTTTTTGAGAAGAAGGTGGGGGAGGGTTAGTGACAATGGAGAGTTTGTGGGAAATTATTAAACCGAGACCCAAGAAAACGTTTTTAAGCAGCGAGATCATTTAGACTACGGTGTAGGCTCCAAGCGCAAACTGTTAATTTTTTTTCCTCTGGAATTCTTTTAAACGAGCCCGAACAAGGCGCGGGAGGGGGTAGTGGCACACGGGCTCAGGGCGCACCGAAGGACCAAAGAAATTATTTCCATAGCAGCCAGAGATACTGACACTGCTATACAAGCAACCTCAAAGGTCTGGAGTATTTGGCTTCTGAATCATGAGGGATGCCAAACACCTCGCATTCTAACCGCATTTCTAAGGGTTTGCTTACGCTGAAAAATCACGCGTCAGACGGCAAGCAGAGCGGCGGGAGGCGGGCACGCAGATGCGCGGGGAGCGGATCCATTGGTAGCCGCTGCAGCGCGTCCCTCCGCAGGGAGCCCTGCGTTTCCCTGGCTTCCACGGAAATCATTAAGTGCTTTTCCTGCCCATTTGGTCAGAGGGAGTGAAGATGCAGAATGGAAAGTAACAGCCTTTCAAGAGGAGTAAAATCTGAGAATACCAACAAACAGTCAAGAAACAGATTGGAAATATCAAGTCAAAACAGGAGTTTAATTTTAATCCAGCAAACCACTATCAAACACTCAAAGCTAGGAGAGAAACACAGCCAAAACCAACTAATAGCAAGGAAAATGCCTTCAACCAGCAGTCTGACTGAAAGCTTCTCCACAGTCACGTAGAGAAAGGCTGGTATGTAAGAGTCTGCCCGATCAAGAACTTAGAGCCTTCACAATAAATCATTTTCACGAAATTTTTAACTTAATTTTAATTTTTTTTTCCCTTTGGCTAATTATACTTGGAAAATTCATAGTACACTTCACTCCTGCTTTGATAAGAGTGGTTATAAAATCAAAATAGGCTCTGATTTTGGCCAAGATTTATTGTATTTTTCCAGAGGGGAAAAAAACCAAAACCAGGAACAGAAAAAAAGAAGAAATACCTTTGTGGGTGGCCTCCTGCAAAACTGGCAAAAGAAACACACTGCTTTCCAGTTTCACTTCTATATTCAGACATGTTTGCATAACTTTTGCATTTGGAAAGGATCTTTCATATTTCAGGGAAAGATGGTTCTAGTAAGAAAAAATTCTTTACCCAATAACAAGATCCTTTTGTATTCTTCATTTTTAGTTTAGCAAAGAAACCTTCATCTTGTTCAGCAGCACAATCCAAAAACCACTGAAACTTGATTCTTATCTAACACAATCCTGACAAAGCTCTTGAGACTTTAGTTTGAGTCTTGAGACTCAGGTTTTGACAGGAGGTTGGTCATCCAGGTTTCCTCCTACTTCTGCTCTTTATCTTCCCAGAAGTTTTGCCCAGCTGGAATTAGAGAACACTGGCAGTTTGAGACGAACAAGACGTGAGACACATCTCTAGACATCCAGATGTCTGACCGAGCTACGGCTACTTTGGACCACTCCTCCATGGAAGAGCACTGGTCACGAAGAAACCAAGTCCGTAAGCGCAATAAATCTACTGCAGCTGCAATGTGGTGGAACCAGTGACCCACACGTGTACCCAGTACATCTGAGAGGCCCTCCAGCGCTGTCCCCTGTGTGCAGAGCACGCTGTAGGATCTCCCGAGCACACGCAGCAAGCGGGACACAACTGGTATGTGCTGGGTTCACAGCGCGCAGGACGGGCACACCAAGTCCCACCCAACTGGGACACTGCAGGTTCACGCTGGCCAAGGCACACGCAGAGCCATGTTTGGAAAATACTGGACAGAATGATGACAGCCAGGGCCTAACGGATTTGTCTCAGACCTATTAAAATGCATCAAAAATCAGGTGACACTGAAATTCTTCATGAAATTTGATCATTTAGCCATAAGGGTATAGAATTCTTGCAAGATACAGCTAAATCAGCAAAGAACAACACTTCAGATTGGAAGGCAGATTGGAAGAATCAAGTTTTTTGACACTGCTTAATTAAGCTATGCTGCTTTTCACACCAGGACTGCCAGCAGAAGGCAAAACATATTGCAAGCATACAGTTCTCTCTACAACCAGACACTAAACGGCGTCCCTCCTTCGTTTCCTCGCTCTGCTACGTGCCGTTCCACCTTGCCTACCACCCCGTCCTGGCAGGGAACTGTCACGCGCCGAGCACGCCCCAGAGCTGCCCTTCCCGGGACGGAGGGGAGCGGTGCTGCCGCCCCCCCAGCCCCCAACAGAGCCCCTCGGCCGCGGGACGGGGCGCTGTGCGTCTGTACGCCAAGCAGGAAAGGTTTCTCCTGGCGAAGGGCGAGAGCACCGTGGAATGAAAGCACCTGCAGCGGTGGCGTGTGGCTTTGGACCCCCCTGCAAAGGGAGGGCAGACCCAGCCAGGATTTGCACAGCAAACCTTCCAGCCCAAGCCCGGCACTTCCCAGGGAAGGAAGCTCACCCTGAGCTCTTGGCAGTGTTTCTGAAACAAACACCCTCTTACCCACTTTGCGGCTTTCAAGAGCAAAAAGTGAGATGAAATGAAGTCCAAGGGCTTACCCTGACTTTGTCACGAAGGCCATTCTGAGGGGGAGAACCAAGAGCAGAGCAGCCAACAGGTACCCGGAGGTCAGACCGGGAACGTCAAGGCGTGTAGGCGCCTCGGTGATTCTCCCTTCCAATCCCGAGACCAAAGTACCTTCCTGAGATCCCCTCTGCAGAGGCTGAAGAGCAATTTCTCCTGGATATCTAAAGAACTTGAAACTTGATTTGAAAACCTTGAACTATTTACATTTATTATAGAGAAGTGAGAAAGGTCCTTGCACATGACAGTGACTTCTGGGAGCGGGGGGAGAGCAATGCCGCAGGCGGTGGGAGCGCACTGGGGAGCCTCTTTCTCTCCTGTTCAGCTCTAGCAGAACTGAGAGGTGCTTTGCCTGGCTTTAATGGGTATTTTAGGATTCGGGGAACAAGGACTGCCTCTTGGGCTTGTGTTTCAACTCAAATTTGTCCATGAACGAGAAATTCTCCCAACGGCTAACACAATGATATCAAATTCTTACAATAATGTCACTACGAATCAGAAGAAAATGAGAGCAGCGAAGGGCTCGGGCGACACGGCATCTTGGTGCACGGTGGTCAACGTCCCGAGGGGGGGGTGACTGGTGCCTTGAAAAAAATATGGATGAGAAGCCTGAAAGACACTCGGCTATCTGGGGATGATGGAAACCACCACAACATCACCTGGACACCTAAATTAGTCTTGTATGTTAAAAAAAAGTGGCTCAGCTAGATGAAACAAAAAGAGAGGAACTGGAAGAACAAACCGGTCACAACAGAACTGAGGAGTGAAAATATCAGCCGTCTTACGGCTACTCTGTAGAAGCTGAAATGGTTTTGGTGAACTGAAGAAAGACACAGAAGAACAGCCCAATGCTAATTCCATCAATTACTGAAATCAGTTCAGCAGTCTTCAGAGACCGGAGCAGAGGGATGAGGAGGTACGGCTGCAGGAACAAGCAGCGGTTTTTGGAAGACACTATGGGAAAGGAAGGCACTGTCTACGTCCTGCAAATTGGATTAAGAACAAAGTATGAATGGAACGAGATTAAGCACAGTAAAGGGCTGTACAAATAAAATCCAGAAAACTATTTAATCAGAAAGCACCAGAAGGAATGGAGGCAGGATTATTGCCGACAGAGCTTAAAATTCCATCCCAGCTCCGGGTGCCTCTGTCACCAACACCGGAGGAAGGCACACGGGCGACGGGAACAAAGACTGCGCTCGTTAAGAAGAAGGAGCAGCAGCTTGCTCTGCAAGCCCAACCACGCACCTCGGTCGCTTATGCTCTGGAAGTTTCTTATCAGATTCATTAACGACAAATTGGTTGAACTGGCTGAAACTAATGATGTGTTTCCTGCGATGAGGAAGGACATGGACACAGCCTAAGTGGGGAGAGGAAAAAAAATCATCTCATGGTGGCCAAGCTGCTGACGGCAGAACAAGACTCTGCGAATTATGTGAGTGTGCGCGACGCTGTCGGGAGCCCGTGCCAAGCGATGAAGGCTCATCTGTCACAACTGCACAACAGCACATAAAGCACACGGTCCGTGCATCCAGTACAGGGGATAAACAGTCAAAGAAAGAATATTTTCTGAGGGGCTCTGGTAATTTTTCATGAACAAAGACGTTGCTGTCTCTCGACAGACAAAAAGGGGTGTCAGGGAGCGAGGGACCCTGTGGCATGACGTGGTTAGGAATGCCCGCCTCCGTCCCATCACGTCCGTAGGTACGCTCCATCGTTAGGAATACGCAGGTCTTGCTCTCAATGCTCAATTCTTAACATAGCTTCAAGTTACAGATGATTCCAATGCGTTCCAATGAATCTCCAAGTAAATCCCAGAAACCCAGAAGGTACAAAATTAATCAAAACAGCAGCAGACAAAGAGACTTTGCGATTCAGGCAAATTCAGCCACCCAGTTTCCCACAGCCTCGCACTGGGTCTGCCCCCACTAAACTCACTGGGAACTTTTCCATCCAAATCAGTGTGAACGGGATCAAGTGCATGGCTTGGCTGAACCCTATCCACTTGCCAACCAGTAATTTATTATTACAAAGGCAGTTCCCAGAAAACGCATTCGTGTAAGGTCTGTGAGAATCGGCTATCACGTAACACGCGTGGCCTATGGGGATTTTGAAGGAGGCACTGTGATTTATTTGGCAGGACTACAGTTCCATCTCACATTGCAAAGACTCTGAGCTTTAAAAACTTAAAAAAAATTGAAAAGAAATAATCTTAAGGAAGAAATGTGGCCTTTTAGCAAAGGGATTCTTTCTCCCGGAGATTCCTGGAAATGCCTCCGCCATGGCTTCAGAGACAATCAGGCTCTCCAGTTGTCTGACCCGACACCCATCAGGACTGTAAATCCTACCGGTGCAATCAATCTTATCGGCTGCAAATCTCCCGGGCTTAGATGCATCAGTTTTCTTGCAAGGAGCGCTCTGCCCTTTGCCCGTGCCTTCCACCAGGTTTCAGCAGCACAGACCATTTAACTCTTCAGGATGTCCGACAAGATGGTCCCAGACGGAACAGCAGGTAACCGGTTCCTACGGACCAGTAAACACCTCCACATAGATCTAGGGCTTAACTGGTTCAGGCCACGCACGCTTCCCACCCGTCCCCGCCCCCCATCGCCAACAGCCAGCGTCAGGGTGGCACGACGGCAGCCGGGTGAGGCTCTCTTGAACGCCGTGAGCACCTCCGATAAAAGCCTAATAGGAGTTACCACAACATTCTTGTAACCATCCCACCCCTCCCACGCATACAGCAACCAACGCAAACCAGACCCAGAGCCGAAAAATGGCAGAAACTCACCCCGGAGGCTGCCTCTTGATGTTCCTCACTGTCAGTGGGGTCTTAAACAAAACTTTGCTTAACTTTCAGCCCAGACTTTGTTCCAAAGCCTGTGTTTTATCATCTGCATTTTGTTGCTGTGCTCTTGCCCGTGCATTTTGCAGCAGACTAATAAATTTTGCCAGTCTTCCAAAAATATTCTGCTTCAGTACCTTATGACCTGCAGGTCAGCATCTGAAATGCTACGATGGGTTGCCATGGAAATGTCAATACCATCCGTTCCTCTGCACACAGGTAATTGGGATAGCCAAGAAAAATACCTGGAAATTCAGAAATTATATTCAAGTCATCCTATGGTGACTCCAAATGAGATGTTGCCCCTTTGTTCTATTTTATGCTGGAGCAGCATTTCAGGCTTGCCTAGGACATTTAATACCCCTAGCTAGAGCCTTTGGGCTGCCTTTTTCTCACCATTTCATAGCTTAACAAGTCTCCGGAGGCTCTGTTTAAAGAAAAACAAAGCAAAAAATACTTCAGCTTTCAAATAGAATATAAAGTCAAAATGTATGATTTTTCAGCTTGCTCTTTAGTCAGCACTTTCTTAAGAGGGACTGGGAAAAGGCGAAGCCGAACTGGCAGGAAGAGCGGCCAGCGAGCCCGTGGACAAGGGTTCAAGCCCAGATTTAATCTCTGGCTTTAGACAATGCATCGTTTTAAGCTCAGACCCCTGAAAGAACTGATTCCCCAGTCCCTACAGAATCAGTTTTTTCATGTATTGAGAAAAAATTGGCTTTAAAAGCCATCTAACAAATCTATTCAAGCCCCAAATATCTAGGGTTTGGCTTCCCCAGCTTCAACGTAAATAAATGGGTATGAGAGCTCTGAGCCACGGAGATCTGGGTAAACGGAACCAAACTCTGCCCCGCTCCACAGGGAGGGAGCCACGCACGACCGCGACGTGTGCGTTGCTGTACGTAACGGCGTCTCTCTACAAAAGGAAAACCCTAGAAAGAAAGAAACCCAGCAGGATGAATGAACTCTGAACACTCCGATGGAGCAAAGCTCCGACAAGCGGGCTTGCTGCCCACTCCGCAAGGACAGAGCACAGCTCCCGGGAGGCATCCCCAGCGCCAACAGCCGCGGGCCATCGCTCCTCTCGCTCCCGGGCGGCGCTGCCGCCAGCCACAGCGATGCTCTCCCACGAAGCGACCTGGGTTTGCTGACTGATGGGAGGGTGACGTTTCCAAAATGTCCCCGCTTCCCGCACCCAAAGACCCATTCCAACCCGCATGTCACTTCACCCGCGCCGCCGATTTATTTCAAAGATATTTCGCCAAAAAAGAGATCAGAGAGAGAAAACAAAGCAATGGTTCGGATTTCTTTAAAAGCTTACAAAGAAATCCCTGCACCACCGAGGCGAACCTTCTCTCCCCGCCATGCACGCGAGGCGGTTTCGGAAGGCAAGCGCGGGGATGGGCGTTTCGGAGGCAGCCGCTTCGGGCACATCGCTCCGTGTCCGTCACCGCTCAGGGTCAGCAGACGCCTTCAGTTGCCTCCACACGCACAACAGGAGAAAAGAACTTGGCGGGCAAGCAGACGTGGTCACAAAGAGCACAGATACCCGACAGGGCTGGAAGTTTAAAACATTCCCACAGTGGCATTTTATGGAAAGCACCACGAGTCTCTTCTTTCCAGGTTGCTTTTAGGACTGTGGTCCTCTTACGTGCAGCTGCTTCTTTGGATAAAAGGATCCTTTCTCAAATCCTGTAAATAATCACTCTGATTTTTAAAAAAAGGTATGATTATTGAAGCAATGTTAAAATATTAGGGTTATCAGGGGAAAAAAGAAACAAAAAACCCTGTCTCTTAAAATTGACAGTCTGTAGTGCCCAAATCCTGCAAAATGGAGCAAAGCCCAGGGAAATGAGTTTGTTCCAAGGACAACTGTCTGAAGCCCAGCAGTGCTAAGGAAAGCGACCCTCAGCACCGCCAGGCGCCCGCGGCACGACCGCCCCCGGGGGGGCCAGCGGCCCCGACAGCAGGGGCCGAGCCCAGGAGCGCTGCTCCCAGCTCCCCCCCGGGGCCTCGGGGATCCCTGGCCGCCCTCCCGTGCACACCCCTCGGGCCGTGCCGCAGCGGGCTGCCGAGAGCCCTCTTCCGAGGAGCTACCGACCTGCGGAACTGTCAGCTCTGAAGCTGAAATAAACCCAATCCCTAACCCCCCCGCCATCCAGATCGTGATTAATAAGTTTTCCCCTTGACAGCGCTACACGCTGCCGGGCAGGTGAGCCGTGCCAGATGGTCCGAGCACACACAGAGCTGGAACAAGCCAGCGACAGCACAAACCCTCGCAGATCAAAGGAAGAGCAAAGACACGTACCAGGCTTTAAATCAAAGAACCTGCTGGAAAATAAAGCACACGGTATTTAACCCATTAGCAAGCACCGCGGTTCCAGGAGCCGTGCAGCATCACGTGGCAGAACCACCACCGCCTGGTCCGCGAGAGACTTCGCCCTTGGCACGGGGATGGGAGAAGCCGACCACAGGAACGGGTGCCGCTCCCCGTGGGGGTCTCCTTCCAGACGTGCAGCCAGCGGAGAGCGGGGTCTCCTGGGCATGAGGAACGCCACGCAAGGGCTGCGCCGGCTGCCTTGGCACTGCTGCACCTCCCAGCACCCCCCAGCTGGGGACCGCAGCCCTTTCAGCATGGCGGCTGGGGCCAGCGAGGGAGGGAAGGACCAGTCCGCCACCAGCACCGCGCCAGACTGGTGACGCCAGCTACCAAACCTTGCCCTCGTCCCCAGCTCGGCAGCAGGGCTTCGGCAACGGAGCGCCGGGACGCGGGTCTGTGCAGGCAGCCGTGCGGGTTTCGGCCCAGGCAGGAGCATCGCAGCAGGGCCGGGGCGCGATGGCGAGGCCCTGAAGCGCTCAGCGGCTGCCGCTGGCGTGGGGGCCTTTCACCGAAACGGGGCAGACCCAGGGAGGCACCTCTGCGTTAACAAAATAATCGTTGTTTGGCTTAAGAGCACATCATGGGCCAAGTCAGTCCTGCAGACAGGACATTTAAAATCTAATACGCAAACGCTGGGTAATGTGAGGCTTATATTCAAATGAGCAAAAGACAATTAAATTCAAACTACTACCAGTGAACTTGCACGTGGGACTTTGTGCCATACACAGTTTGGGGCAAAATATTTTGAAAAAGAATTATAAATCATTTGTGACTCGATGACTCAGAAAAATCAAGAGTTTGCGCTCATAGTCTGCGGTAACATCGTTTCTGCAACTGCTCTATCCCACTTACCCCACTGGTCCTGAACAGTGTTTCTACTCTACAGAAAAGCACAAATTCTCAAAAAGAAATTAATTTACTGCTGTAGCAAAGTGCAGATTCAAAACAATTGAAATCAGCAATATTACTGGGGTTTTTTTCCTGGGTTAAGATCCTCTTGCCTTTCGCAATTTCAGGAGAGGGCAGAGGAGACATGCACCGGCCGAGATGGAAGTTAGCACTGCTGCTCCTTACCCTTCAAGTGAAAGTTATTTTTACCTAAAAAGTCCAGGCAGCCCCAAGCATTGCTTAGGGAATTCAGAACACAGAGAACACAAATAAATACACAAGAGTTGCAGAAGGGCTCCGGGCAGTTATTGCCAACAGGGGCTCCAGCTGCAACCCAGGGCTCTGCAGCCCAACCCTTACCCGCCGAGGGGCGGCCTCCCCCGCGCCTCGCCGAAGCGCGAGCATCCACGGGGCACGCGCCTCCGCTCAGCGCTGCGCCGGCACACGCCATGGGAAGAGCCAGGCCCACGGAGCTGCTCCCCCTCCCACCCCCCGGCCAAGGGCAGGCGGACGCCCCCAACCCCTGCACCCAGCTCCCAGGTAGGAGCGGCGAGCGGTGGCCGCCTGCATGGCCACGCTCCCCAGCACCGCGGCGACTCTCCGAGCCAGCGGGACCCGGGGCTGCAGCGGGGAAGGGAGGCAGGGCAAACGTGGCGGCTGTACTGGGAGAGGGGCTCCAGACAGCGGGAAGAGCAGCCTTCGACGGGAACGGCGCAGGGTGCGGCGATCAAGTGCGTGGTATCACACGTAAGCGACCGCACCCTCGGTCAGCTAAAGGGAGCAGCTCCAGCTCAGGCGTTCGCTACCCAGGCTTTCGCCTTGACCGTGCCCAGTGCCGAGCGCGGATGCAGCACCGGCGCTGGAATCCTCCCCCTTGCACCGGCGCGGAGCTCACGAGCAGCGCAGCGTTTGCTTGCAGGGACGCGCTTGGTGCACAGCAGCCACCATCCATCAGGTCAGTGCAGAGGCAGACCGAGCGATTCGTTTCTCATTCCCCAGCCGCTCCAAAGGCAGCGACCCCTGGGGTGCCCCGGTGCACGCCGAGGTGCCACCCCCAGCGCACGGCGGCCAGCGGCCGGCCGCCGAGGAGGCATGTCACGCAGCTGAGGAGAGGCAGAACCAGCTGGAATGCATTCTTAATCCTTGGATCACTTCACAGGGGCTCACATGTGGCCCTTCTGTTGCAAGAACTGACAGAAATTCAGACGTTTGAAGGCTATCCATCTCCCTTGCAACTCTGGGCTCGCCCATTGCTTTCATTGGATGATGCCTGGAGCCTTTAGCCTGATCAAGCCACTTTATCATCATTATCAGGGACAGCAGGCAAAATTTATGCTGCTTCTAGTCAGAAAACATTTTAAACAGAAAATGTTTACCGGCATTTTCTACCAGAGCTTATTTTAGTGACGCATACCAGATGCTATTTTGCGTATTGTTATTAAACACAGAGTTTGGATCCCGTGGTACAGCACAGCAAACACTCCATGCTACCCATATTTCTGAATTCTCAGCTCCAGCATCATTTCCTAAACGGAGATACGGGCTGCAGAACAGTTTCGGTTGGTCAGGACGGAATCTGGGGGCCTTTTGGTGACCGAGCTTCTCCCCCTCTGTGCCTGGCAGAGGCACCAGAACCCGCTGGCTCACGGCCATCCCCCGTCTTTCCCAGCAGGTTGGACAACACGAACACAGCTTGTACATAAACAAACCCCGACAGGATGACACTTTGCAGAAAAGCTCACCAGTAGATGTGAAGCTGCCAAAGTCGTGTGGGTGTGCACATGCATTTTCATCAGCAAACCCCCCCACGTGCCCGTGGGCGCTGCACGCGCGGCTCTGGTGCAAGGGCTGGCTCGGGAGCTGCTGCTGCCACGGGCCCTGCTCTTAGGCTGGGCAACCACCAACCACAAAAAGGATCAGCTGCCAGTAAAAACAAGGTTTACGTTCCCCTTGTCCAAAAGGCAAATATTTTGTTCTCTCTTTCCTCCCACTCAGGATTGTGAGACCAAGGGCTATTATAGGGAAGAATAAAAACCAACCTTAATGAAAACTTTTGTAAAATGTTTTGTCTCTATAAATGTCTCAGTAAGCAAACAAGTGTTGGCTAAATGTAAACATCCACAAACAAGTGATTAATCAAGCTCCATTGCACCCACCCATACTGCTGAGTTAATAAAAAAATGGGGGGGGGGGCGGAAAGCAGCACTTTCCCCAAGCTTTTTTCAGAGCTTCTCACGAAAATTTTGCAGGAGCATTTGTATGGGAACTGGAAACTGTTGTTCTATAGACCAATATCAGCTCTATGATCATTTTTTTATATTTAGCAACATTTCATAATATTCAGGTCCAGACGTAAGCTGTTCACAACTATCACTTAAGGAGAGCCTTGACATCGCATTTGAATTTAGTAGAGAGGCTAAAATGAACTCATCAGTTGAGAATGAAATTAATTTTATTTTTACCTTAGCTAACGATACAAGCAAATCAGTGATATTTAAATAAGCACAAATAATTAAGTTGTTCACCTTTTAATTCATGCATATGTAAATGGCAGTAACTTGCTCCGGTAACTTGCCTCGTAACTAAAACAGGAACCCAGCTCCACCCAGAATAGAAACCATTTACCCGAAGGCAGAGCTCTGAATCCCACTGAAATCCACTTGACTGAAGCCCCCGCTCAAAGTTAGGCTCGCCCTTAAGCGCTTCCTTGACGCCTGCATGGATCTCCAACGACCCAAGGAGAAAGGCGGGGACGAACACCGAAACCGAGCTTCCCAACGCAGCGTTACCACGGAACCTCAGAATTCTGCCATGGGCTGGGAAGGGCCCCTCAGAGGTCCCCCGGCCCGACCCGACTGTCCCCACGTTCCCCGCTCAGCCACGGTTTGTTACAGGAACGGCTGCAGGTTTGCGAAGGGCGAGGGCGGCGGCAGCTCAGCACCAGCTCAGCAGCAGGATCCGCAGGGACGCCGGCCCCCGCTCCCCGCTCCGGCCTCTCCCTGCCCCTCGTCCCCGCGCGGCCGTGCCCCACGGCGCCCCTCGCCGCCCCGCCGATGGCGCTGAGCTGCCAGAGGGCTTCTGTTACCGGCGGAACAGAACCGTGCTGCAGCGACGACAGCGCTCGGCACCGTGAAGGAACAGCAACGAGAAAGCATTTAACGCAGGTTCAACTGTTCTGGAAGGGATTTTTTAGCATCTGGGAAAAGGAGGTGTTTCTTAAATAACAGCAAAAATCCTCTGAAGCTGTGAGATGCTTTCCCAAGCACTTGAAAATTCAAAATAGCCCACTGTAAAAGCAGCCCACGCGGCTCTGCTGTGGCCCCGATAGGCACGTGCTTCACCCTGCATCTTCAGTTATGAGTGCCCCCCTTCCCCCCACCCCCCAAAAACCACAGCAGAATTACAAAGTATTAAAACAAAAAAAGTCCAGTTGTCTTCATTATAATTTTATCTTTAGGCAAAAGAAAAGGGACCGTCCCAGAAGCACAGGACAGGTTGACTTTCGACCCAAGACCATTCCATGGCCCAGCTAAGGCCGCCCGCTGGGGAGGTCTATGGGGGAAAATTCCATCAACCCGAAAATGGAGGCTATTCCGGGTATTTCACACCAAGCCTATTCAAGAGCATTGTTCATTGGCATTCACCTAATCGTCCCAGATGATTTATTGCGCTGTTATAAAAATAGAAACCTTTAGATTTATCCTGAAGTTTCGTATTAAAATTATTTAGAGGCCTTATTTGCCGCCACTGGCAAAGACCCGCTTCATCGGCGGCGCCTATGGTTTGGAAGGGCGGCATCAATGGCCTAACGCCACTCTCTGGAGACTTGGGTTTTTCATGAGTGCATACCCTTCCTTCGTATTCAAACGCTGAATCACAACTGAATTCTCAATCTTTCTCTTCCCAGAAGAGCCCCATGAATCTGCAATGTGAAATTCAGAGAAAAACCAAGACGGGAGAGACAGATGTATTTATCATGCACAGATGATGTAGGAAGGAGACAAAAAAATATTGTCATCAGTGCCTGACTGACTGCAAAATAAGGGAACAGTAATTAATCAGCAGGAGTACATGCTGAGAGGAAATATTGATTGAATCTGGAGAAACTTCAGCTTCCTGAAGGAACTGTTCCCCTGTTAAGGTAACCAGGAGAGTTTCTGTAAATTAGAATGGCCACCAGCCAGCCGGCAGCCAACCTGAGTGTTGTTTCAGGCAATCCAGAAAAATATACACCAGATGCACACTGGGTTCTAAAAAGTAATTTAAATACATTAGTAAATCAATGGCATTGGCAGGTTGATGGACCATGATGGAGTAGTCTTCCTCTGAAACACCATCTTTAAAACCTGCAAAGCTCTCGCAACTGAGTTGGTACAACTTTATCATATTTTTATCTTTCTTATCTTTTCCAACATCTTCTAGTGTTTGGGTATTTCAGCCCGTATCAACACAGATTCCTCTGCTGCTAAATTGGCCCCCAGCCCCTCAGGACTGCCTGAGGTCCCATCAGCGTGAGGAGCAGCAAAGGCGTTGGTCCTCTTGCGTCATGGAGGGGCAGGAGATGCCAGCAACAGGACTGAGGAGCAGCTCTGCTCCGATGAGGGCTGAGTATCTGTCAGAAAGGAGCTGGTTGCCTCTGTGGAGTGGAAGCACGAGTCATTTCTGTCCTTGTACTTGACTGGTACGCGTTCATGGCCGGGGGGTGTTAGGCACCCGCGACATAAAAAGAATGAACCAGTAGTAGAGTTGAAAAACCATAAAGAAAAGGATGGGTTTTGCCCCAAGAAGTACACCACGGGGTCACACAAAATGATCGCATCTCTCCGTACCAAGCCACCGCCCCTCCGGAGGGCTGAGCACAAGCAAACCCAGGCACGGCCGTGGGAAGGGCTGGCGATTCTCCAGCAGAGGCTGCGGCTCTGTCCGTCCCATCACGGGGCTTGTGTTGGGTTGGGCTTGGCCATTCCAAAGGATTTAATCAGCAGTTAAAGCAGCAGCAGCCTGCCTGGCTGAAGCACCTCTGGGGCGTTGCCTTGCTGCCTCCCTCAGTCACAGCCCGCTCTTTGCAAAGGGCGTCTTTCGGCTGCGCAGTAAATAAACTGTCAGCTGAGGCTGAATTCCTATTTCTGATCAGTCAAGCACCACAACAAAACTCCAAGCAGGGTTTTTAGACAATGATTTCGAGAGAGAAGGCAAACCTTAAGGAAGTTTTAGTACAATCATTTCCTCTCAGTCGATCAACGTAACAGACACAGTAATTTAGCTGGGGAAATGCGATATTAAAGCTTAAAGACAATCTGGTTATCAGGCTTGTAGAGACGAAAGTCAAGGCGGTTTTCCAGACCTCACCGTAACCATTCATTAAATACTTATCTCTTCACTTAACATCTGAAGAACATTTAAGCAAAAACCCAGCAGTTTCAAGAAAAAACCTCCTCTAGCTTGCCTGTTTAATTCTAGGTCTATCATGCAGGAAGTTTTACTGCTGTCAAGCAACTTTTCTCATCTTTGTAAAAAGGAATTCAACTGGAAATAATAAATTTTCGACATGCTGCTTATTTTTATCTAGAGGAAGATAAATTATTATATGCATGCAAGTAGGAAAAGCAGTTGCCAGAAAAAACAGGGTTTATTCCCACCGTACCTACAATACATCAGCCACTACATGAAAATATTTCTCTTTCCAAAGCAATTAGCCTAATTTGTAGGGAGCTTGCACAGACTTCCACAGCATTGCTCTGCTGCAGATTATTACTTGCCTAAAATATGATGCTTACATTTCTGCAGCACATTAACCAGGAGTATTGTTTGAGAGTGGAAAACCAGGCAGAAATATTGTGCCCTTTACTCCGTGATTCCCACAAACACCAGATAATCCCACACCAGTCAAAACACAACGGTTCAGGCTGCCAAGACAAGTATTTACTTTTCCCAGTATTCTAATAGAGTTTTATGTAAATGCAAAGCAAACCTGGTCCGGTCTGAAATCAGACTACAGCTCTGCCACTCATGCCTGCTCTCCCCCAGCACATTCCGCTGCTGAAACCCAGCAGGGCCTTTACAGAAGAAGATGCACACCTTGATCTCTCCAGGGCTTAGGAGGTTCTGTCTTGTTTGTTCATATTTTTTAAACAGATGGCATAAAATCTCAATTTCCCTGACTATAATATAAAAGATATAGATAATAGCATATGGAAAATGCTGGAAGAACCCTGCTGTCCAGTCCACCTCACCATACCTGTTAACACAATCTAGAATTTACTTCCATGGTTGGGAACACACTTTTTTTTTTTTTTCTTTATGCATGAATCCAGGGTCACAACCAGTCGATGGATCTTCCATTAGTCCTAGTTGTCTTCTGGGGAAGATCAGCTGCCCATCAGCTTCAGGGGCCGCTCTCCTTTTGCCCTGCAGCCATGCAGTGCGTGTTGGCTTGGGGTACCAGGACCTTCAACAAGCCACCGTCCAGAACAACTGCATAGGAGACTATGTCCCTCTATAGGTTCACTGCCAAAGCAAGTAAAGTTGGAGCAAGTTTGCCCTGGAAGTCTCAAATGACTAAACAAGACCGCCCGCTCAGGCGGCACGTGGGGCATGAAGAGCTCTTCACTTCTGCGTGGAGACGGGAGGCGCTCAGAGCCCCTCCAGCCCTGCACAGCCCCGCGCCCTGCGCCGCAGGAGGGATGGGATGGGATTTTTTGCTGTAGAGATCCAACCTCACTTCTGCAAGTGAGAGCCTGGGCAGATTTCCCTAACAGCAGCATCCGAAGG
Source organism: Gorsachius goisagi (assembly GCA_018403395.1). Taxonomy (NCBI): domain Eukaryota; kingdom Metazoa; phylum Chordata; class Aves; order Pelecaniformes; family Ardeidae; genus Gorsachius; species Gorsachius goisagi. Next base: position 47,159 of record BOSO01003855.1, read on the forward strand.
GACCCACCAGCTGTGGGAGTAAATCCCAAAGCCCTTGCGTCGGGCGAGGGCTGGCATGACCACTGCCCAGAACAAGTCCCAAGTCCTTGAAATGATGACTGACCCACCCGACTCCAAGTTCATGGAGATTTCAATTCCTTCACCTCCTGTTCCACTGGGGAGAGAACAGCCTGTCCTATCTCTTGTGAAAAGAGTGCCAGAGATAGGAATATTTATAAGGAATTTGTATCTTATCTATCCAAACCCAAACATTCAAAAATCATGACTCACAATCTCCTCCCAAATCATGGGATTAAATTAACATATTATGGGATCTTGAAAGATGCTGTCGTAAAAATTACAGAATACTATACACTTTGTGTTACTCGCTAATTTAAAATATTTAGACAGTCAGAAACTACAAAGTTTTTATCAACAGTTAAAAGAGACAGAAGCTCACCTAGGGAAAACCAAAATAATCATCACATAGTCATAAGATTCCTGGAGGCTGGACCTTTAAAAATAGTCCAAGTGTTATAATTCATCACATGTAAATTTATGGGCTTGGCAACAACGCAGATGTCTCCAGGGATGGTGGAAGGGAGGAGTGCTCTTGGTTAACCTCTTTCTGGTTGTTTTTTTTTTTTAAATAGATACAGCACGCTGGAAATGCCCCCCTTAGGATTTCCTAACTAGGCCCATTGATTGATTTGGAGCACTATGGGCACACACAGCACACTGTGCTTATCAACGCCCCATCACTCAGCATTTTGACGTTTGTTAACCAAAACGAGGTGTGTTCTGGAAAAAGACAAACTGGAAAATAAAATAACAGTTCTTGAAAGCATGTCCTTTCCACGCCTCTTGCCTAGAGCAAGTAAGAGGTGGGAAGCCAGGTTTAATAAAAAGTAGAAGAGAACAGATGAGTTTTGGAGTGGCTGTTCACTTTTTTTGTTAAAGGCAAAGAGAATTTCATGGGAAAAAAACCTGGACAGTATAGCGGGGTTTTTCCCAAAATAAAAACTAATCTTTAATCAATTGTACAAACCAGAAGATGGTAGATGGAAGGAACGTTTACTAATGCTTAGCATTTTTTCCTTATTTTAAAATTTGAAATATGACGAATCACAACTATTCCTACCAGTCACTGGCGCCTGCCGATCCAGGCGTGGCCAGGGCTACGTCCCAGGCTGGCCCGCACGAGTTCAGCCTCGCGGAGCCGGCTGGTGGCTACTTCTGCTTTGTGCCCTTCTACCAGAGCCATCGAACTCCAGTCCTTAGGCGAGCGCGGGGCGCGGTGACCGACGCCAAGCCTGGTGGCGTCCCGTCCTGTCCCGCCCCGCGCGTGGCGCTGCTGCCGGTGAGGGCAGGCAGCCCCCGCGCAGCCCCGGCGTCCGCCCCGCGAGCGGCGTGCAGCACGGCGCAGCGTCGGCGAGGCGCGTCCAGAGCGCGCGGAGCCTTCCTCCAGCGGGCACCGCGTGCAGTGCTGGAGCTGATCTACAGCGTGTGCTTCTCTGTGTACCAGACTCCTACTCCTCAGGAGTATTTACCATCCAAACACAAAAATACTGCCATAAGGTGTGAACAAAATCGAGCCTCTTTTGTTTAAGAGGAAACACAGCGACTGGCTGATATTTTCCAACACTGCAATAATTTTATAAACATCCACAAGCAGAGCAGCTTCCATCCTGTGATTCTGGGATCGGGACACTCAAGGCTCCCGTGCCCCCCAGCTCTGCTCCAGGACGAGTACAAGGGCAACCAGAAGAGCCCCACACAGCACTGCGCCAGTCACAACATCCACGGGTCATTTTGATGGCCAAAGTGGAAAAAAAAGCTGAATGCTATTGCTTGGTTTCTTTTTTCTGCCCGTTCCAACTTGAACATTGAGAATTTGGTACTGTTCGCCTGGCCCTGATTTCAGACCTCGTTTCTGTGACTGCCTGTTTCTTCAAGCAGTTTCTGGGGATTACTCTACGCAAGAGTAGAGCGCAGAGTGGGATTTTTACAACAGGTAAAAACTTTGTCTTTTGAAAATTATTAAGGTCGCCCAGTAGAGGGATGGGGATCACTGGGAATATTTCTACAAAGGACAATCTAACACTGCATTATACTTCAAAACTTATCCTACAGGAATACAGTAATACTAGGGTATGAGTGGCAAATAACTGCAGCTTGGTACACACACTTGGAACAAAAATGGAGCTATTTTCTTGTTTCCACTCAAACGACCCAGTTAATCTCAGTGTTAACATCAGCTGTCAAAACATCCACTTACCAGACTTGAATCCCTTATTTATTCAGAAAAAAAAGGTGCAACACCCGAGCAGTTAGCAGAAAAAGAGAAAATACTACACAGAATGGGTGTTCATGCTCCTGTTATTCCATTACTGTCTATCATACACTTAGTACGTTAAATTCCACGCTTGGAAACACATTAATAAATCAAGAAAGCTTGTGTTTGTATCTGAAGATACCATTATTTCCCTGCTGGGATTAAATCCAGCCCAGTGAAGACAGTGCCAACGAGAAGCCCGTGTACCACGTCAGCCCCGGCGTCCTTGCTGTAGCCTTCCAACACGGCCCTTGCAAAGCCAGCGCCGCCACCCGTCCCCAGCGCGCACCCGCACCTCTGCCCGCTGCGCCATCCCCTTCCCTGCTCTGGCCCGGGGACCCAGTGGGACACACGACTTCACGCTGGCCGCCTCCGGAGCCAAGGAAACTCTTTAAAGCACACACAGTCCCACCATCCCGGAGATGGCTTTGGCTGCTGCAGTGCTTGCTTACCCCAGGTAAAGCGTTCAACTCCTTCCCCAGCTTTTCATCCACGGAGGGAGAAGAACACATTTCCATTTGCAAGGATAAAAATGCCAGAGAAAGCAAATCACATTGGCCACGCGCCTTCAGCTACACGTTATACATCAGCCAGCACGAACATCTCTGCCTTACCTTTATGCAGGGTGTCCACGTTCTCAGTAGGCAGCTGCTTCTTGGGAGCTGCTCTGCGATAGACCACGTGCGTTCTGCCTTCTCCCTCCTCCTCCTCCTGGGCCCCCTTCTCCAGAGGTTCAATGAAGAACTCGTCCTTGTCTGTGCGAATCATGCCAGCCTGCAGCGACAGGGCAGAGATCGAAGATTTGCGTTACTGCACACACAGCAGACGCTGTGAGCAAACAGGCACGATATGCTCAAGCACACCGCCGCGCTCTCTGGAGAACAATTAGGATGCAGAGAAGAAACCAGAATTCTTTAGTAGAGCAAAATGAAGCATCATTTCCCCAATTTGACAAGAAAGGACAAAAGGTGCAGCCCTGAACCAAAAGAACTTCTCCTCAAGCCACGTGAGCCAAGTACGGGTCTAAGGACCTGCCTAGGACCTGCACTCCCCATCAGAAACCACCTGCAATCGAAGTTACTACGCCCTCAGCTATTTGCCAGGCCCAGACCGCCCCAGCGCCTATCACCCTGCTAAACAAAGGATGAGCTCAGCGCCGTGAGCTGGTCCTGATGTGCAGTTCAACAGCCAAAGCCCCAAGTCAAAGCCCTGCTGTTCAGAAGCAGGATGGAAAGCACCGCAGCTTACGGGCAGGCAACTAAGCTTTGTGATCATCTCCCCCGTGACCCAAAGGCCTGAGCTGATCGCATACTCTTTCAAGAATTACCCACAACTAGTTTAAAAAAGGTGTCAGTAGCGCACTGATAATATAAAAACTTACTCAGACTGGACCAGATACCTTGGCATGAAAACAAAGGAGATTTGCACTTCTACAGAGCACCTCAAAGGAACATCACCCAAGCCGTTCTCACTACGGCCGTGGGAAATGCCCACAAAGACTGAAAACTTTAAAGAAAGTCTTTTCATCATCTTCAGGTTAAACAACTTGGGCACCTGGATCGCCCACACGCGTCTCCTCTCGCAGCGGGTGGCAGCAGCCAGCAGCTGGCGTGCAGGGATGGTTGGCTTGAATCAATTCTTCTGCATGTGTTTGCGCATCTGTGTTTGAGAACTTAAACTAACAAACTCTTAGCTTGCAAATGGAAAGTCTTACTCTTAACATGAAAGAAGTTGTTCAGATTATGACTGAGAGAAGCCCCAGACCCAACCTTCAGGAGCTCCTTCACCATGCTCTCTCCCACTTGGGCCACTGATGATCCTGGAGCCACTGCACTTTCAAACTGGGCACGGGAGAACATCTTGACACTGTGACACACACTTCATCTTGCTACCTGAGCTGCTGGGAGCCTGAAGGTGGGTGAAGCCCCACCTCAAGCTTCCAGGAGAAACAGCCCAGCCCCTTTGAACCCAGTATCATCTCAATCTCTTATCATACCCCAGCACTGAAGTTCTCATACAATGCGTATTTTTCTTCTACAAGCAGCAAACTATATTCCTTCTGCTATAAATACAGTATGTTCTTTGGTTCCCTCCTTGGAAAAATGTCAGGTTCATTTGTCATGTCTTAACTTACATTAGGCAAGATTTCCAGTCCCAGATTTCATATATATAATGTACACACAAACAGATTGAAGAGGAAGGATTAAAGAAGCAAAATTATATTGAAGCAATTTAAACTGATGCCATCCTGCCTGTATAGAGGAAAATGAATTTGAAATCCTGTCCTGTTTCTTCTTATCTAATTTAGATTCTACACCAGACACAAAAAAGGTGAGACAGGCTCGGCAGCCAAGGAAGCCGAGACAACTAAGAAAATAAGTGCTGAACCCAGGGAGACAGCAACTGATCTTGTACTGTAGAGAGGAATACATGGAAAATTCAGAATTTGTTATTCTCCTTTTAATTTACATTTTAATTGTATACACACATACTTCTTCTGGATATTAAATATAATATCCAGAAATGTGAAAGTCTTTCTCTGAGAAATGCACAGCTGCAGGTGAAGAGCAAGCGCTTGCACACTCAGCTGCAGGGTCCGATGTCCGCCACCCACACGCCCAGGAGAAACACACAGGGGGCTTGATGGTCCTGGGAAAAAATCGTGATTCTGCTTTTTGCAAGTAAGCTACACGGTTGTGCACATGTTCGTTTGTACTTCTGGATCTATTAAACCAACAACTAACTAAGCAGCTAATGTTTGGAGGAATTTAGATCTTCAAAGGACGTTAGCAGATCAGCAACTGCTACGATCGGTAGCTGAACTGATTGGACAGAAGAACAACTTTTATAGGTGAACTCTACCTTCCAGGGCATGATGGCTTTTGGAAAAGAAAACTCTGGTCAGAGTGAAGATTCCTTCCCCCGAGAAGATGAAGGCGACACCCTGGGACAGACCCTGAGACTCAACAAGAGAGACGTTTGAGCGCGGGCTCCCGCGACAATAAACCAGTGGTCAAGCGCTGACGTTTCCCGCTGACCGCCGTGCCTGGCGCCGGCCCTTCTGCGCGCAGCGGGAGCCACGAGCCACCGCGCGCTGCCCAACGGGAGCCCATCCACAGGTTCCCGGACAGACGCGACACCGCGCTGTACGTCCCCATGGCGGCCTCCTCCCTAATTCTGTCGGAGTGTGGAAAGGAAGGAATTTAACCTTCAAACATGGCCGAGTAGTTCTTTTCCCATTTTAATCTTGGACTAAACCAACTTTGTCTCTTATGCTGCTATTTCGCTTTTCCTTTAGTCCTGAGAAACACATCAATTATTTTTTGGTCAGAATTATTAGCAAAGAGTTAGTGTGTGTTTGAATTGTAAAAGAATGATATAATTTTATATATTGTATATCCTACATAGTCTTTGATTTAGCCAACATATTCTCATGAAATAAAAATAAGAAAACACGGCTGTTTAAGACTAAGAAGAAAATTCATTTAGATGGCGAGTTCCTACAGCAATCCACAGTTCAAGCCATCTGCCTAATAATATACCCACAGTTATAAATGATTCATTAAGAAATACGTGGGGCTCCTGAATGTCTCCACCAGACATTTCCTCGCTGCTTTGAGCAAGACATTTAACCTCTTTACTTCCATTTCTCCACCCCTGAACCAGCATAGCAGCCCTGCAGGATGATTACAAGGGCTGACTTGTTGCTTTTTGCCAAGTGCTTTGAACGTGAAAAGCTGAAGATGAATTGCCTAATGCATTTTTTTTCTGATGCTGCTAGGAACACCCTCAAGAAGCCACCACGAAAGGGAGATTGCTTTTAGTCCTCAACTCAACGCCAGCGTTGCTCACAGCCAAACAAGCCACATGAAGGCATCGCTCCAGCGGCACGGGTTCGCTCATACCCTTCGCCCACCCGTCCTGTTCTTATCCACGGGCTCCATCACCCTCGTGCCAGCCTGTCCTGCCAAGACACCTGTCAGACAACCACCAAGTTCACGATGACAACAGAGAGCATTAAAGTTGCTTCAATTTCCTGGAGAAGGCCTCTGGATGCCTAAACCAGAAATGCTGTATTGTTCGAGCAAACCTCTGCCTTCCTTCAACACAGGTTGGACTAGAAGGACTTCAGAAAATTCATGGGCCATCGTCTGGGCATTTATGCCAGGGGAAGCAGAAGCAGAATTAAGCCTTTCACTTACCAGTTTCCCCAAGTTCTGAACAGAAGAACAATAGTTGCTTTCATGAACTAAGAGCTTAAAAATAACCGCTAGCAAGAGTGTTTTTCTCTCCTACACTGCCCATTGCCCACGCCAGGACCACTGCGCTTCCAGGAGTTACGGACTAGAGGTGCCCCCCCGGCACCACCACCCCGCAGCCACACACGTGCTGTGTGACTCAGAACTTGGTGTTCTGAGCACCTCCATGGAAAGGACTTCCAGCCCTGGAAGAAATGCTGAGCTAACCGTTACCTCCTCCCCTCCTCTTCTGCGACTTTTCACTTGAAACTAAAGTGAATATGGGAATATTGTTAAACAACGATAGCAGCGGCGACTGTGTCCTGGGACTAAGAAAAACATAACTTAATTGAAAAAGTGTTTGCCTTTGGAATGCACCAAACCGTAGGAAAGAGCCTATAATATCCCACTATTTCCCAGAGAAGGACATCCCTCAGCCTTCCTTCCAAGGGTCCTTAGATCCCAGCTGCAAATTACTCAAGTCAAGCACTGCTTAGCACTCTTTAATATGCATCGAAGACTAGAGCAGAAGGCACTTAATCAAAAGGGAACTGCGGTTCAGAGAATCAACACCTCTGCTAAGGTTGGCAAGGGGGTTATCTAGAAGTAAAAGCCACATAGGAAAAAATTCACTATGAAGGCAGAGAGTGACTGTCCTGTCTAATTAAGACAATAATTACACTGATTAGCCACAAATTAGTCCATTGCAATACACAGGGCTGGCGTGTAGAGCTCCACTAATCTCTTTTGGGGGTAACAGGGCTCATGAGCATCCCTGAAGACCTGCTTCCAAGGACCACAGGATCTACAGATACTGGCAATGGCAGGGGCCACATGGACCCTTCTCTACCAGTCGAGCTTTACAAGGCAAGTCCACCGTGCCACCAGGTCACCACCCCCGCTCGGGGCTTTCTGCTCAAGGTACTTCCACCAGTCCCATCCAGCACGATGGAGACCTCCTCTCCAGCCCGGGAGACCTGCCAACAGTTTGCCACCACTCCACAGAGCTCAGCTGAAAAGCAGGTCTCTTCTCCAGTCTCCTCAACATCCCCAGCCCTTCTTGCATTTCTAAAGACATTCTTTACAAGTCTAATTTGACAGGAAAACTGCCTGGCATATTTAGACCTACAGAAAACTCCAGGTTTTAGAGCGCTAGCTCCTCTGGATAATTAAATGTCTCGCTGGCTCTACACTTGGTGAGCGACTTAATTGTCTCCTCATTCCCATTCCCATCACAGCTCCCTGTCCTAGGCTGTAATGAAGTAACCCATCTAGCTGCTGCTTCAGGACTCCAGAGCCTCAGCCCATCCTGTAGCCACAAGCTTAATTAATGCTCATTTTCTTCCTCATTAGTACAGCTTTACAAAGTTTTTCATTGCCATATAAAGGCGGATTTACTTCCCAATCTCCAAGCACATGACACAGATAGGAAGCTAAAATTAAATGTGAACAAACCTGAAATTAATATTAAAAAAGCCAAGTGACCACTTAGTTAATTAAATCAGTAACCTACAAAACCAGAGTGTTTCAGAAACTCCTAGAAACAGCATTTCTGTAAATAGAGAGCGCTCTATTTCTGAGTAGTTGATTTTGAGAAAGGGAACCAGCCGTAGGACATGCCTGTGCATGAACAAATTCTAAATACAGTCCTGAATTTCAGGTGATTTTCTTGAGACAAAAGGGAGGTTCAAACTGCCCGACGTTCAACCCCAGCGCCGGGGTTTGGAGCCTGCACTGCCCGCGACGTCAGCGACGCCTCCAGAGGGAATGAGCCGTATGGGATCCTCCCAACGGCCAATTCACAGAGAAGCGGAGAGAGGAGGTTTGCATTTCGCTGTATAGCTGCTGAAAAATTCTCTGCAGATGGGGTGAAAGAGAAAATATTTATATTTGCAGGACAGCATATTGGACAAGGTCTTATTCTATCTTTACATCAATGTACCCTGTACTGAAATACACAACTGCTAGACGTTTGGCCAAAACTGGTATTTGCATAGCAGAGAATTTCAGAGCAAATTCCACCTGTTATTTTTGTTTAAGACCTTCTCTAGGTCCTAGAACCACAGGAACAAGCTTTTTTCCAAACAGCAACAGATGTGTGCTCCCAACACTGCACTCAAGTACAGAAATGTTATTAGCTCAATTACATTAGAACGGGCCTGACGCAGCGGGCGCTCCGGTGACGGGAACAAGGAAGGAAGCCTGCAGCAGAACTGAGGACGTAACGCAGGCCTTCCAACCTCACCCCTGCCCACACGGGATCAGTTCTGCAACGCGTTCACCCCCCATCACACAGCACACCGATTCAGGAGCAGACAACGCGGGGCGTTTTATTTCCATTTGGCTTCATTCATAGAGATAACGGTGCAAAAAAAAAAAAAAAAGCCTCTTCTGTCGTATTTGCATTTGATTCTTGGCAAATGTGCCTCGAACTTCTGAAGCATCGCAGAGGAAGAGTCGTGCCGTGCTGCAAATTCATCTTTACAGTGAACAGAGGGACGGAGGGAATTGCAGCAAACATTTGGAACGTGTTGCCCCTCACTGTGCTGTACGCTGCTGCTGCCCTAAAGCTGCGCTGATTTATTCAGTCCCAGGCTGGATGGGGAAGGGGAGAAAAAAAAAAGCTTTTAACTGACCATATGTATTTTTATTACCGTTGGTCTAAAGGAGTATTTTTCAGCTTTATTTTCAAGTCAGATTGCAATTAAGTTGCTTTATTTTCAGATATGCTCAAAAAAATTAAGGGGGAAAATAATTACGTATACGCATAGGAATTACACGGACTGACAGAGGCAGAGCCTGTGGGGTACCCCTGCCAGAGCTGCACGTTACTTAGGGCCCCCATTTATCCTCTGCGGAATGGGGTACGCTCACGTTTTTAATGCACTTTGAGATCTATTCATGAAAACCACCAGGTAAGGGCTACTGGTACCGAGAGCGCTTTGGTGAGCGGCTGCGCTCGCCCAGTCCGCGGGGCTCAGGAGGGGCACCCCTCCACCCGCCCACGCCCCCACCGCTGCCCCACACGGCGCCGTGCCCCGGGAGCCCAGCGCGGCCGCCGAGCAACAGCGGCAGCGGGACAGACCGCAGCCGGTGCCGCCTGGGGCCGAGGGAAGCGCGTGAGCTCACGGCAGATGGGAAGCTGGACACAAATCTTGCATTTGGATGCTATAACGCATTTCAAAAACTCAGAAGGGTTTTCTGTGGCTTTTGAGACACGGCAGCGAGACAGACTGCCTCTCCTTCTGACGGAACCACCGAGAACGCAGGCACCGCCGAAGGGGATCCGCAGAGCGGTGCCAGCGGGTTTCGAGACAAGCGCCCCGGCCAGAGTGCCTGGCTTTGACCAGCGAACAACGCTAAAACCATCGCTTCTAACTTCCCCGCCTTTACAAGGCAGTTACCGAGCTCTCCCCTCTGCCACTCGGTGCCCGCATGGGCCAGCAGCCGCGACCCCCAGTAGCCCCCCCCTTCAGGAAGCCTCCTGCCCCTGGCCCCACGGCCCGGCCGCTCGCCGCTGCGCCCCGGCAGAGCAGAGGAGGTAACCCCCACCTCCACAGCCTTAGGTGTCACAGCCCCACGGCTTTCGGCAAAGGGAGTCTCTGCCCAAATGCGGAGCGCGGCCCGCCAAGGGCGCAGAGGCTTCAGAGCAGGCAAACGGAGCGTGGCGTCCCCGCAGCTGCCCCACGGGGAAAGCGGCTCCGCGCCTTCGCTAGGTTGGCTTCTGCCTTCCCATGCCTCCACCACCACCACCAGCAACCTCGTCCCATCCTTTTAGCTACAGTAATGCTTAAGCAAGAACGTTGGGGTAGGTCTCTAGGCTTGATGTGCACAGGTATGCGTAATTCCAAGTTGGAAAGAGGTGAGTTATTAAATAACTGTTAAGAATGAAAATGATAAATGCAGCAGATCTTGCGGACGCAGGGGATTGCAAACTTGATTGCTGTTGCTGCAAGCGGGGAATAGTAATTGCAGTTCCCTGCAGCAGAGTTTCTCAATTTTAATCTTTCACGGAGGAAAAGCATGAATATCAAGCCCATGAATCTGCTAACAGCAAGATCCAAAAGGATTAACTTCCCCAGTTTTAACACAAGGAATCACTTGAAATAACGCATTTCTGAGGTCACTCTGACAAAAGGCATACTGGAGTCCTACCCGCAGCACTAAAAACAAATTGACATTCTGCAAGAAAACAAAACCACTCCGACTGGAAAGCTCTTCAGCTCGAGCTCTCACAGCGCGGGATGGCTGCTACACAAGTTTCTTCAAAAATATATTTGCTTAAGGCACAAATCACAACCCACTGAAGTCAACGGGTGCCACACTCATAAATCTCAAGGCCAGGATTCATAAATGAATTCATAAATATTAAAGCGGTTTAGTCTGACCTTCTGTATAAGACAGGCCAAAGACTTTCACCAAAGCATCGCTGCAGCTTCCCAAAAAAAGAGTCTTCATCCCAAATTCAGCAGGGCTGGATCAGATCCATTAGCAGGTAGGAAACGGAGTCTAGGTCTTTGCTATGGTAAACAAGATAAAAGGATCCAGACCACACACTGGAGAACAAGGCCTACTATAATAAAAAAAGTTTAAATATATTAAATTCATCTGAGTTGAAACTCACCATTTAAAGTAATTTAAAATGATGTTACAGAAGCCCTGAATGTTCCCTTTAGAAGATGTCACCGCAACATTTCGTATTCCAGAGGAGTACGTGAGCGGCAGCGCGCAAGCTGCAGGAGCCAGCTCTGGCCCGGGCCACTCGCATCTCCTCCTCCTCCTCCTCCTCCACTGTGCTCCACCACCCCTTCTTGCACAGCAGCCCCAGCACCCACACAACCACGCAGCAAGGGGGTTCAGGAAGCTCACCCCAAAATCACCATCCTTGAAAGACGCGCACCTCGGCCGAACCAGGTCTCCCTGGCCTGCAGCTTCTGGCGTTGGCCACTCCAGCGAAAGCAAGACGCCCAGCAGGTAAAAATTCCCACCTGGAAGCAAGAATCTCACACCCAATTCTCACTGTTCCATGCAACAGCTCAAACCCCAAATCTGGCCGCAGGTCCAGGGGCAAGCAATGCCGTTACTCAGGGCTTGGAATCAGACAGGGTCCTGCTCTGCTACATCCAAGGTTTACTGAAACTGGATGCCCTTAAGAGCAAGGGGAAACAAAAGACCAGAAGTTTGCTACAGGTGGGACTTGTTCTCCTTTCCACATCCCACAGACAGGCTTACTTTAACCTTCCTTCTCTTACCCTGTATTGGAGGAATGGGCCTGGAAAGGACTTACCCAAATGAGAGCACGGAAAACTAAGGAGCGATGAGCTTTCAGTTTTTTACAGCACTCAAGTTGTCGGGTCCCAGTACAAGATGTCAACAAAGTGCAAGATTCAGTACAGAAACTAAAATAATTAATCCCTGGAGGAACAGGCTTATTAAGAAGGATTAAATCAAAGAATTAATGTGCATTATTTGTCTATATGACAAAGAGGAAGGGAGGCATATGATAACTATCCACGACTGGAAAGCGTAGAGAGAATAAAAATCACTGATGAGAAAAGCTTGGCCATACCAGGAAACAAACAAAAAAAAAGAAACTCTGATAGAAATTTTAGCCTGAAACGTTACAGGCAATCTTAATGCAGCTTTAAAAAAAAAAAAACCTCAGAAGTTTGTCCTTAAAAATCTTTAAATAAACATTCCTTATTCTTTCCATTGCACTAATACCCACAGTTCCCGGAGCAAGGTTTAGGCATTGCACAGTAACAAACACATTTTCGCAGGCTTCTGCAGAGGAAGAAGAACATCAGCTGAGCCCAAGGCAGGCTCAGACACTCGGCAGTCCCTGCCAACCTATGTCCTTGGAAAAGCAAAACCAAACACGAGCTGGGCCTCTCCTGCGAGCAAAGGGAGCCCAGCCTGCCCCGGGCTCTGCTTCATCCTGACCCAGCCTCCGCGGCAAAAGGGAGTTTGAGGGCAGCGGGAGCTTGGCTGTCGCTGGAAGGAAGCTGGAGGGTCTCCATCCTTAACTTCACAGGCCAGCCACAAAACCAGAAGCCAGGCAGAGACACCTGCAGCAACCTCCTGGCCACGACGAGTGAAATAAAGTGCACTCCCATATAAATGAGTACTGTTCCTTAGGGGCAGTACATATGCATCCATATGGCAAGCTGACTGCTAGAGTAAGCGTGGTGGCTTTCAGAGCACGTCTGGAGGGTCTCGTAGGAAGCTCTAGGGAGGAGACGGTGCTCATGGTCGTCGTGGGCATGAGGACAGCGATTCTGGATGTCAAGCTGCAAGCTGAAACCAGGAGCTTCATCGTGACATTGTCCTGATGTCCCCAGTCTGATGAAAGGGCAAGTCAGGGATGGAGTGTGCAGCTGAGGAAGGGAGCTGTGGATTCAGTGGGTATGGAAACAAGGGTCTGGATTCACCAGGCGTTGGGAAAAACTCTGGAGTGGATAAACCTGTACAGGTCCAACACAGTATGGCTTGTGCGGTTTTGTCTTTCCCTCATCTTGATCATCTCCTTGGTCATCAGTTTTTAGGTTTTTTGTTGTTTGTGCTTTTCCTGTTTTTTTTTTTTTCTCCTCACCTCCTTCCAAGGCTGCAGCTACTAATAAAATAATTTAATATGGTCTGAATTGAAGAACAAGAATCTTCCCTCCACCTGTTCCTTAGACTACGGGTCCAGTAACCATCAACTTTTCACCAAACTCCAGGCAGCACAAAGGAACTTAAAACATTCACATGCACACACAAAACTCTAAAGGATACAACCAACGTTAGATAGTAACTGCAGAAACATGAAAAATTATCAAGTGTTGAAGGCAGACTGTTCATAACATTTTACTCTGGAAAACAAAAAGCACCTCCAGTCTTAGGCAAAAGTTAAAAGTGCCTGTTTTCTCAAAGAAGTAGAGATGGAGCTCCAACCTTTTTGCAGCAGCTAGCAGTTAGAGTCAGAAGTTGGACACAACAGACACCCCGTCAAATGGAGCCCATAAAGGATGCGCTCCCTGAAAATAAGAGAGTATGGAAAATGAATCAGCTCGTCAATCTTTCAGAACTGCTGGAAATCAAACGACGTACCGTATGTCAGTGGGGTTGTATATTCACACCAGTGGAGCTGAGCTAGGGCCACCACACGTTCTGCTAACTTTACAAGTGGCATGTGTTTACTTGGACAACACGATTACCACAAGAGAGATGAAGGAAATTCTTCAAGAGGCTGTTTCCATACTTTCCATACTGTCTCCTATAAAACGATGTGGCTTGCTTATTTAAAGTTGCCTGCAAATCTCATGAGATAGCTTTATAATTAAACAGACATTACTAATTTAGACTACTCGGCAGAGAGAAAACACTTGTAGCTCTTGAGCCAACAACAATCCTTACAGACTTCTCAAAGTCAATTGTCCAAATATAGTTACAAGAACTACAAGCCAAGGGTCTGGATCAGAGGAGATATTCTAGTAAGAAAGCCAGTTGTTTCCCCTTATAAATGCAAAATTCAAAAGAAATTATCAGATAATCTGTATCAGCTCCACCACCCAAACCAATGCCAGTTATTGCAATTGATTCTCTAAGACCTGCCTAGAGGAGGAACCAACATCCAGCACAAGGCAAACACAGCTGCCCTGTGTTCCTTGAGGGCACCCAGAATGCTGATGAGGACACTCGTTGGTGACGTGGGGGCATCTAGGGCCTGGTAGGGGAACCTCCGGCATCCAGAAAACAGAGGTTCCAGTCAACTCATGTGCATCCCAGACCACACCAGTGGACACACACCAGTGGTTACGACGTGGCCGTATGACCAGCGAGCCACTGAGCTTCATGATGAACTCACAACATCCCTGAAAAATTACAAAGGAGGTCAACAAAATCCTCACTTTTCTACTTTAAATTTGCTGCTAACTACATGATTCAGGTTAGAGAGAGCACTATCAGGAGCCAGAGAGACACATTTCAGGAAGATCAGGGAATGAACACACAGGAAACCGTCAAATGGAAGCTAACACCGACAAAAAACCTAAAATGCTTTGGCGGGAGCATTTAACCAACCTACACATCTTAAAAAGTCCTAAACGATCTACTTCCAGCTCCGGTGAGGGATGGGTGACTCGTTGCACCAAGTTGAATGAAGATTTCTTCTCACTCTTACAGTCAAAGCCAACCAGTACCAAAAAAACGAGGAAAAAAAAAAAAAAAAAAAAAAAGAAAAAGGATGTTTAAATATGGGATAGACAAGAGAGATGGCATTATTGTCCTGTTGCACAACTCGGTGGCGTAGCCGCATTGCAAACACTGGCTCCAGGATGCCTGCGAATACAACCAAAGTGAAATGTTGTCAAAAAGTTGAATGGGAATGACCAGGACCCTCAAAGCCACACCCATTTCAGCAGGAGGCTGAAGACATTAAATATTTGTTTTAATAGGAATGAGAAAAACAGAGGAAAACAATCAATGGTGCAATAGAGAATACCTGAAAGTCACCTCTTCATTTCACAAGAGCGAGAGAGTTTCCATTACATTAAAACACAATTTCCCCTGCCTCCCTCTGCCTAAAACAGAGTAACTTCATGGTTTTCATTCTCCAGCTGACATCTCATAGCAAATTAAAGACCTTTCATATAAACACTGAGGATCCTCAGGAGCTCCAGGGTGCCCTGGAAAGAACAGAAGCAGGCCTGGACTTCTTGGTCTTGGACTCCTGCCAGACCAAGAGATTTATCAAATGAAAATGCCCAGAGGATCCTAAAGAGAAAAATCTCTTTATTTGTTTAACTAGTGATATTATTTCCCATTTACTGGTAGTTTTTGGGGGGTTACAGGTCTCTGTTCCAGCTGACCCTGGTTTCACAGCACTTACACCTATGGTGACAGTTTTACAACCTGTTGTAGCTGCCCCACGCAATGCAGCCAGAGCCGAGCTGTTCTTTTGGTAACGCTGACAGCTTTCATAGCTCTCCTTCCACGGGTTTCACGCTCTATTTAGGTACCTCATCTCTATGGTAACTGCCAACCCCACCGAGCCTCCCAGTGCCGGAGGAGAGCAATCCCCCGTCCCTCGCTGGGGAAACGGGATGCAGGAGAACTGGATGACTTGCCCAAGGACATGCGGGAACTCCGTGGCAGAGACAGGGAACTAGATGTCCCTACGGCCAAGGCCAGAGCACGAACCACAAGGTGCCTTTTCCTCTCCTACCAGCCCAGCCCGATGCTCCAAGCGGCTCTCGGCATCACGGTCACTTCCAGCCATACTGTGGGGTTCTCCGCTTGCGAAGCGGCAGCCTAAGGGACACGCCGTTACACGCGCCGGCCCCTCGCTGCTCTGCCGCGGTCGGCCAGCCAACAACAGCCAACAACAGCCAACAACAGCCAACCAGCCAGCCGCCCTCTCCTGCACGGCCACCCGCCCGGGCCGGCCACTGCCGCGCAGCGCAGCGCTTGGCGTAATTGGACTCGCACGGGAGGCACCTGAATGCCAGGGAAACGGGAATTTCACAAAGCTATAAAGGTTGCTTTAAAAGGTTTTCCAGATTTTATCATTTTTCACCCAGTCTGCAATTCTCCCCCCAGTTTTATGAAAAGCGACGCACAGCTGTGCTTTGGACCACAGCCGGGCCTTTTGGCAGGGGCGGAGGGGCCCGAGGCTGCGCGGGGGCAGGCGGCGTCACCCCGAGCCCCCCGGCACCGCTCGCCAGCGCGGAGGGACCGGTCTCCCTGCGGCACGGCAGGCTCCGGCTGCACCACGGCAGTTCTGAACCATAAAGCACCAATTTGGATCTGCTCTCCCAAGTAGAATCAATGTGAAAAAACAAACACACACATGAAAGACAGTGGGGAAAACACAGGAGAAAAATCCAACGAGTGCTGGATTTCCCCCCATTTTAAGGCAATTTTCTTTCTTGTATTTTCTACTTCATGTTTTTGTTTTGTTATTTCTGGTCTGTTCTGGTGATATCCAGGCTCCCACCAATTTTCAGCATCTTATTTTCACATCCATCTTTCCCCCAGCTTCTGAAAATATTTTCTGCCTTCTACCAAAGAGCTCACTGGGTTTCGTGTAGCTGCAGAACAGATGGCACAGCACTTGGATTCGCTTTAGGAAACGGACAAACGCGATTGCTTTGCTCTTCTCCCCTTGCCTCTGCGAGCCAGGTGGCCGAGGACAGCGATGCTGCGGCCATCGCCCGGCAGCCGGGGCAGGACCGGGCGCTCGCCAAACCTCCCGGAGCCGACGCGGCACTCGGGCAGCACGGGTGGGCGCTGACGCAGCACCCCCCAGCCGGCGGCACGAGAACCAAACGCCAGCGGCGCCCTCGCTCCGGGTCCTCAGGAGTGAGAAACCTTGCAAAAGCGTTGAAGTGCAAAGGGAGGTAGGGAGAATGAGGAGCACAAAAGAACAAGATTCACGGGCTCTCCCAGAAGAGCCTGGGGCCAAGTACCAGCATTTTTAGCTGTATTTCAACCTCTTACGCAGCCTTCCATCAGTCAGAATTGCAGTACCTGGAGGAAACCTGTTCTGTCTTGTGGGCAGAGACCACTTACGTCTCACGACAGCAGGCTGTGATCAGACCGAGCTTCTTGCCACGAGAATTACCCTCTGCCTGCCAAGAGCCCTCCCGCGGGGGCAGACTCACGCCGCAAGCCGCCCCTCAAAGCTCTGACTGGCGATGGATGAACAATCAGCCTCGTCTTTGAAACCCCAGTATGGCTAGGTCACACCGTGCCTGTATTAAACAGAGGACCCCGCTCATTCTTTGAGCGGTCTGGTCTGTCACCTGGCCACGAAGCACAAACACACAGGGCCCCCAGCAGTATCTCCAGGGGTCCCCCTCAGGTAGGTGACCAGAAGAAATCTGGACCAAAGTGCCTCTGAGAGAGAAGATGATGGTGAGTCCACGTCTCCAGTTGATCACATCAGCAACCAGATGCGTTTTTGAAAGGGGTCTGGGCTATGAGAACATTTCAGGTCACCCCTGTTTGGTCTTCCTAAACAGGCTTAAAATGAAATGGCAATCCTTCTAGCCCCCCAACACAACGCTCGCCCTCCTCCTACCCCAGGCTATCAGCCTTTCCTCCTTCTTCACAAAATCACCAGCCCGTTTCAGAGGGACCAAAGGGAAGTCCTTCAGCCCACTCTGATTCATTGAAGAATTTTCAGGTACCAATTTTTGGGTTCCATTTGGGCTAATACCCATTTAGAGATACGGTAAATTGCCATGAGAAGGAGATGTCATTGTTCAACCCATGGGGATAATCTCAGAGGAGGAAGAGAGGAGCATAAGGAAGGTTAATTAGCCCTGAGGTCTTGCTTTGGGGAAAAAACATAGCACATGAAGAGAGGGATTATTAAAACACCGGCGTGCTCCCAGAGCTCAGACACCCCTGGTTTTACACTGGGCTTGTGATCCTCGACGTACCACACGTGGGGTGCTGCACTTTACCAGCCAACACTCACACAGACCAAATTTTAAACGTGCTAACGCATCCTTGGTTATAAATGCATCAGCACGTTCATAGCACCAAATGATTTTAGCACGAGCCGACGTGCGCATCGCTCACTGACTGCTGCGTTCCCAAGGGCGCTGGCTTCGTACCACCAGCACTGCAGGTAGCACCACTCAACCGCAGCTCTGACACAAGCAATGCCCGTAGCTGCTTCCCACCTTGGCCGAAGAAGAGAAAGAAAGGAAAGCGGAGTCGTGAAGGTCAACATTTTTCTATCAATTTTTTAAGGGTTTTCTTACAGAGCTTTCACTGAATTTTTATAGTTTATTGGAGGAAAAGAAAATAATTTTAATTCAATCTCACAGGAATTGAAAACTTTTTTTTTTTTATTTGATTGCCTCCAAGTCCCTTTGTGCATTCTCTCAGGAATGAACAAAATCTTGCTTTTTTCCACATCTTGCAGAGATTTTTAAAAATTAGCATAACGCTTTAAAATTAATTGCATTTTAAAAATAAGAATAACTTCAGCTTTCTGGCAGGCAGCTACTGAAGTGCATCATGTGACTATGCAAACCACAACCAGTTATTTTGGTGCCAAAAATACAGCTCAGCAGAGATGTATAAATACTGGCCAAACCTTGGGAACTAAGGGTTACAGAAATAGATATCAGAGCTCTCCTTTCAGCAGCTATTCAAATTTCCTTCCCTTTTAATTTCCTTGGAAAGGAATCAATTAAGAAACAAACATTTCTTCAGCTTCTGCACCTTCCTTTTTCATTGCTCCTGTCTCACAGGGGAAACAAAATCACACCTTCAGCATTCTCCCAAACGTTTCCTCCCAGAAAGCAAAGTCGCTCGCTATGGCCAGAGCTCTCCCCGCTCAGCTCCTGAGCCTCAGCAGGCACGGGGCCATAACTGCAAAACCTCAACAGCTACAAAATTGAGGCAGAAGCCACTGGGTCCCTGGGCCTCTGCTCCTCCCCAAGCCCCGCGTGTGACTCTGCAGAAACCAAGGCCCTTGGCACGGTGAAGACGTGCAGACGGAGGGGCCTCCCGTTTCACCGGCGATTCACGGGGGAAATTGCTGAAAGATCCATTTGCTTTCAAATTCCTTTTTGCACTCCACCAAGGTAAACTTGGGCATTTGCACACTTCTGTTCAGTGCTTGTACAAACTCTATAGAGGGTTAAAACAAACACGCAGGGACTCTTAACTACACCTCATTAAAAAAGAGCTGAAATATAATTAAGTATTTGTATGCATAATAAAGTAAGCAAACTTCTTTCAAAGCTGGACCTAACCCTTCCCCAGTGAAGCACACGCGCAGAGGACAGCCAGACACGGCACCTGCGCGCGCTCCTACCGCGACAGCCAGGGCCGGGTATCAGGCGGCCCCGCTGAATTTTATGGGGGTGGGAATCAGAGTATGGGCACCACAGACCAGCTTTGCCGTGCAAATACACACACGGGTCAGCACACACCGTGTGATCACACCACCCGATGCAACTGCAACGTTTTTTAAAAGGATTTGATTCATACGGAGAACATGTGGACAGGGAAGCCTGGAAAGAGACTCCTGCCCCCTTCTCCCCCAGCAACCCCTGTCCCGCGCACTCGTCCCACTAAGCCTGCACCTCTTCCTAGCAAGGAAGGGATTAACCATACTCTTGCTGGAAATGCCAAAACCAGAAGAGCCAACATTCTTAACATCACGACACGCGGCTGTAACACAGAGCTGGGACACCATGCCCTAAGAGCACATCCCTTCACGCAGTACGCACCCGCGGGTGTCCGACCGCATCGGCTGCTACGCAGAAGATGAGCGAGTTAATGGGCTGAACCTTTCCCATTTGCTCCCCACTCATCTGTTTCACATCTTTTCAGCTGAGCAATACAGACAAGGTCTAGGTCCTCTTGACTGAGCTAATGTTCATTAATAATGTCATAGGTTTATTGGAATTTGTTCTTCCTCTTTCCTCGGACCCATGTGTAAAGAACTGTGTGCTGAAAAAAATACATGGATGTGAATATATTTGTCTTTTTGTGCATTTCAGACAGCGCCGTGTGCCTTCCCTACACGCCCCATTTAAGGACGTATAATGTCAAATCCAAACAAGTCATGCTCATCTCATCTATTATCAACCAAGAATCTCCTGTACAGATTTGAGTATATGTCTACTCTGAAAACCTACATATCGCAACCTACAGTTACGAGCAATACTAGACACCTACATAAACAGAGAAAAAGCAATGAAGAATTCTGCAAAGCAAATGAGCAAATGCTAAATAGATCCTATTATATTGCTCGGACTCTGCTGCAGTGGAAAAGGGAGAATAAATACTGAACATGCAGCGTTGTTTATTTTTGCTCAAGCAGCTCAGGAGTAACGAGCTCAGCATTGCATAAATACGCAACCCGCAAATTGCTTACGATCACACTACAACTCTGCACAAACGTACTTGGCACAAAAACCGAACCAGGAGGGGGTAAACAGGCAATCAGAAAGCACTGCGAGCTGCCACTAGGCAGCAGCCGGAGAACCTGAGCTCCCGCAAGGCGAGCGCGGCCGCCCCGGTGCAGCCCTCAGCTCCGGGCTCCGGCACAGCCCGGGACACGGCCGCTCGGGCACCCACCTCCCGTGGTCCGCACGTGGCGTCAGAGCATCACAGGCTCGGCTGGAAAAGACCTTCAGGATCATCGAGTCCAAGGATAATACGCACGCTGACTCCGTATGGGGGACACATGTCAGGCCCAGGGCATAACCATGCAAGAAATAATGAAAAAGCAGCACGGGTTACAGCGGATTGCCAGTTATCAATTCAAACACGATGAACAACCCCTGTGGGCAATGCTATTTCAAGAAGTGGCTACCTGGCAGAGAAGCAGCCGAGCCCGGGAGCGTGGGCTGCCGGTCTGTGCTCTCCTGAAGTTGCACCTTTGGGCTCCTCCAACAAGACAAGGTACAGGCGGGGTGCGTTACACACATTTCTTGACGTGCCTCTGGGACTGTAAATTGCAGTTACAGTGACAGCTTGATCTCTGAGTCAGCCTAGAGAGGCAGCCACACGGCGTTTGGCAAGGCCGGCGTTGCCTCCCAGCGTGCAGGAGCCCCAGGCTCAGCAGGGCGCAGCACCGAGCGCGCGGCCGGCGCGGGGGCAGCCAGCCCAGGGCAGGTCAGCGGCCGCGCACGGGTCTCGTGCCTCTGATTTTGTGTCCTGCACTCTGGTGCATTGGAATAGGCAAAAGAAAGATTGGAGCAGTTTCTACAGATCAGGGTGCTTGGAAGCATTACAGTGGCTTCCAGTTTTGAAAAAGTGCAAAGCCAGACGGCGCTCATGAGCTGATGGGTTCTGTGAAAATCACAGAAGAGAGACCTGAAGGTAACCGATTCTTGCTACCGGGTGATGAAGTCAACACTGTTTAAAAAAACCCCAAACCACAGCCAACCAACCCACAAATCAGCAACCTACTGACATAATATTTGATAACCTCTGGGCCTGACAGGGACTTGTTCTGACCCATTATTGGGAATAGAGAAATGGAGGAAAAACGGTCAAAGTTCCTCTTCATCCGCTCTGCAAGCTTGAGCCTGAAAGAAGCCGGCGCCAGAGCCCGGTAGAGTTGCCACGATGGAGGCAGCCCTGGCGTACGGCTTACTATGACAGCCAGAAGTGAAGGTTCAGCGTGGGTAAGACGACAGGAAGAAATTTGACAGTTTATATTTGTTAATGAAATTGCTTCATCTGCCTTCTAATGGAATAATGTTTTGGCAGAACAGCTGGCCCAAACAGGAAATTCTGGCAAATATTGCAATATTCCGACGCGCTCATGAATCAGAATACTCTGGTATCTGACTCAACTCTTTCAAGAAAGGAAAAATCAGCAAGTTACAATAATCTCACAAAAAAATGGAAAAACAAATCCTGGAATTTCTGTGTCCAGTGTAACAGCTGAGCTTCTGACAACACATTGCTTGTGAATGGGCTGCAAAGCAAGGACTGCCGGCAGAAATTATTTGGTGCATAATTTTAATTAACAACTAAATTGAAGCAAGTCATGCTTTATTCCCAGGCAATCCACAAGCAGAAAAAGGTGACGTCCATAAAATAAATTACTCTATGAATTATTCACCCAGTTCTAGTGTCTTTTTCAGAATTTCCAATCTGTTCACTAAACCCTGCTGTGAGAAGTTCAATACCATATTCATTAAAATAAACCGATCCCTGAAGGAAAGCACACAAGGACCGGCCATTACAACCAACTGCTCTGCACCTGAAATTCCTGTTTTACACAAACACAGAACGTGTTACCTTACGTGTGGCTTAAAAGATGCATCGGCACAAGAGGTGTCCTTCAACAGAAGCTGAAGCTACCGGGGCACGACCTACTGACCTGCTTCAAGACAACCATCGGCAGTCTTAAAAGACGCCGCCTCTCACTCGACAGTGCCTGGCTGCCCTCAGACCCAGGGTGAAGCCCCGACCACAGACCTTCCCCCCTGCCATGTGAAAGAACACGCCGCAGGTACGGCGAGGCACGGTACGGAGCCAACTTCCCATGTCCTGACCCTCCCCTCGCACGGAACCGCCGCCGGGGTCTGTCCCCAGCACGAGCAGGAGAGGGGCGTACGGGCTCTGCGCTGCCAGGACACAACCACAGACCCTCTGCGAATCCTGTAACGGAGGCGAGCAGACAAAATACATTCCCTGACCTTTGCTTGGGCAAAGCAGTGCCACGATGAATGGAGGAACCGGAGCTGCTGCCGTCTGTATTACTCACCATGGAGAGTTCACTTCTCCCCCATTAGCAAATACAAAAATATGTAGTTTTATTGGCAGCCAAATAGCCAGGCTGTGGTCCTTGGAGGATAATCGGGCAGTCATTCCTGCAAAGTTTCTCCATTTGGTTTGATATTAAGTTAAAGAAGATGTCTCAGATCTCTCTCCTAACAGTCATCTGGTGTGCTATCTCCCATGTATATTAGGAGTCTGTTTTCCCAAAACCTAAGATATCGCTGCAACCAGCGTATGTCAAGGAATTGCACATGAGCACACTGCAGAGCATCGCTGAGTCCCAGCCAAGGCACAGCACCGGGCAGAGGACGGGACCAGACGTCAGCGGAGCAGCTTCCGCTCGGCGGGGGGGGCTGCGCGCGCCGCTCGGGGCACGGCGGGCTCCCAAAGGGCAGGCAGCGCGGGGGGAAGGAGACGCGTGATGCAAATCTAGTATCTTGATTCTTTCCCAGAATCTCAGCCAGATTGCCAATGGTTTGTTGGTAGTTCCAAGGAAACCCACGGAAGTACATAAAAGCAGGAAAAGAAACCCGACTCTGCCCAGGGCCCAGGACAGG
Organism: Gorsachius goisagi; assembly: GCA_018403395.1. Classification (NCBI taxonomy): domain Eukaryota; kingdom Metazoa; phylum Chordata; class Aves; order Pelecaniformes; family Ardeidae; genus Gorsachius; species Gorsachius goisagi. The sequence continues at coordinate 70,516 of BOSO01003855.1, forward strand.
TAGCGCTGCCCCTCAGAAAGACTTCTGTCCCTCCAGGCCACCGCGAGAGAGGGGGAAGCCCGGGCTCCGAGGGGAGACGAGCGATGCTCCTACACACACGCGATGCAGATCAGAGGGGGGGGGGGAGCAGAGAGGTGGCTCTTTGAAAGGCTGAAAGGGGCTCCCCATCCACTTCTGAGAAATACGTAAGCGTAAATAAATCACCCCTGTTCTCAACTAAATAAAAACATTTTCAATGCCCAAGTTCTCTATAAACCTCAAAAAACTTGCTGTTTCTCATTTTTTAAGGAAAATCTAAACTTTACATAGACATTTCTGAGCAAATTTACAGTTGGGGGAGGGGAGAAATGTTCTTTTCAGAAGGAAAACGGACCAAATAGTTCCAGCTAGCCCTAATGGATCCACAGCTGTGTTCCCTCTGCTACGTCACCACCCCGACCCTACGCAGCCCCAGCCTCCGGTTTGCATCCAAGAAAAGTGACTCATGTGCTGGAGGAGCAATGTCATGACTCGAAATTCTGGGCAGTGACCTCTGGGGGCAGCACGGAACAGCCTGGGCACAGCACATGCTCCGGGAGAGCCACCGCTCGCGCGTCTCGAAGGACAAACCGCGGAGGCCATCAGCGGCGCAAAAGGAGACGAGGCCCCGCGCCACCGACCTCATTCCTGCTGCCCTGTCCACTCCACGCCAGCCTGACACCCCAGACAACGTTTTCCTTGGAGTCTCAGCAGACCTGCAGCTGAAAAATGCGTAAGATAAATCCTCTATTTGCTGTGAGCAGGAAGGAGAATGGAACGGGGAGGCCCATAACTCCAAACGCCAAGGGGAGGAAAGAAAAGAGAAGAGATGGGAAAGGCAGAACGGGAGAGAAAGCAGAGCCTACAGTAAGGGGCAAAAAGGACCAACAGAAAAGGATCGAGCAGCAAGGAGGAGAACAGGGTTTCAACTGAGATGTCACAAGTAGTTTGCTACCCAGCTGCCACCCATCAACTTTTAGAAACAAGAAATTTATATCACAGGAAATAGAAGGTGACGAAAAATGACCAAGCCAGGAACATAATTCAAAGCTTCCTCCTCACCACGTATGCCTGTAATTATTTCTTATTATTCCTCCTTTTTTACAGGAGAGAGAGCACCAAGCCCGTCACCCTGCTCTCCGAGATCATTGCCTGGGTGCAACGAACGCTCACGTGCAGGTTGACGGCTGCACGTTGTTTTGAAGATGAACAGAAACAGACAAAATACATTTTGTGTTATTTTAATATCCACATGCATGAATATATGTAGTAGGTAAAGGAAATCGAAATCCAAAGCACTAGCAGACTGCCAAAAGCAAAAAAATCATGGTATTGCCGTCGGCTCCAAAGAAAACCGTTTGTCTGCCTTCTTCCAGGAACTTTAAAAGACAGTGACAGAGAGCAAAAGGAGAGGGGGGAAAAAAAATATATAAATAAAAAGAAGAAAATTACCATGTAAATTGAAACCACATATGGGATCCCGTTTGTGCATCACATACTCCAGCTCGTGGCAGTGTCGGCCCCGTAACTCCCATCTCCAGCCCAATACTCTCCACCGCCACCGCTCCCCGAGCACGCATCCGCTCGGGGCGCTACTACGCCCCATGGCTTATCCGTCCATGTAGAGACGGGGGAAAGACCATCTGTAAGTAACAGTCACCTTATTCACAGTACAGAACGAGCTTCCCTGGAAAGCTTCACAGCTCAGAGATGAAGTAGTTCTCTCCTCTCCGGCCACGAGTTCTGCGCTACCCGAAGGAGCGGCGGGGAAGGCTTCTAGCCCAGAGGAGCCCCTCGCTTGTGCGCGAGGCTGACGTGACCCCACGCCCAGCCACCAGTCACACGTGGGCTGGCATTTCCAGTAAACCAGATTATTTAGAAAAAGTAAAATTGTGAGTTCTGATTTGTTATTGAGCCATGCCTCCTTCCCCCAGGCTAACCAGGCTCTGAGCCTCACAGCCCAACAGCAGGGGAGCGGGGAGGTGTTGCAAGAGGACGGCTCCTCTGCACGGCGTGGATGTTGCTGCAACTGATTTCAAAACAGGGCTATGGGCACCAACCATGAAGGGAGATCTCAAATTATGTGTAAGGGGAAAATCTATGGGAGAAGTTTCAGGTGCTTGGAGTAGTTTGGAAAAAAAGTCATAGCTTAGCAGGCTTCCTACCAGATAAGGAGGCATCACAACCTAAAGCCAGGAGGGTGAGCAGAATCAGCAGAGGTAAATGCATCAACTGGTGCCACAAAGTTGATGCACATAAATTAAAGCTTATTAAGCCCTGGGGAGCATGCTCGTCTGGAACAGGCATTTGTTTGTCGTAACTTAACCCTACCAGAAGGTGAACGTACAGCAACTACAGGCACTTTACTGCCAGAAAAGGCCATTCTGGCAGAGGCTTCCTATGCTCCAGCTAAGCCCCAGTAACTTCCCAATTTTAGTGAGTTTTGATGAATTTTTTTGGTTCCTCAGATAAACAATCCTCAAGCATTGTTAAAGAAATCTTAAGTTTACTACACCGAGTAAATAAATGATCGTATTCCAGGGCAAAAAGCAACCACTCGCAGCTTCAAAGCTGGATGGCTTTATGTCTGCCATTAATCTTGCTGTACCCGCCACTGGGACATTCAGCTTTGGCCATTTTCAGGGCAGAAAAACTGAGTAATGGGGAAGCAGATGTTAAGGACGTGCTAAAGCACGCGCCCCTGACACGCAGAACGGGACACTCGCTTACGCACAGCGCAGCCCCCGCCGTCCGCAGGGACGCAGGACAACCACGGCTCCTGCGCCGCAGCTGGGTTTCCTCACGGAAGGGGAGAAGGATCAAGAATGTGAACACGCAGAATTCCTGGTGGCAGAGAGGCAGCAAAACCAAGACTGTACCGTCTGTGAATTCGGACTGATAATCCAATTTTTTGCCACCACTTTTCCTCTTCATTGCACCAAAACCAAATGAACCTGGAGCCAGTCATGAATTGGCCTTCAAAGAAGCAGGATTTGTTTTCTTTAAATGCACGGAGCTCTACCATCCCGTGGTACGTGAACTCTGCAGCCTTTGCACGTTAAGGGACGTTAATGCAAATGAATTCAGTAGCATACCACTGCCATATATTACGGTTTGTTTTTACAGATGTACATAGTTTTCAAATTGAGAGATAAAATAATGCAAACCTAGGCAGAATTAGGCATGCGGGCAAAGTCGGTGTGCAGGTATGAAATGTAAAGCAGGACTGCCTTGCTGACAGGGTGTCGCTATTCCCTAGGGAAAACTACCATTGCAGTAGAGTGTGCGGCTCAGCAACATCCGAAAGGCTGAGCGTGGTTTCCTGTTTACATAAATCAACACAAGATTAGTCTTTCCCAAAGTCTGAGTTCAGCAAGCGATGTGTAAATTCCACGTGACTCACAAATCTCTTGCATATGACCCAAGTGCATAGGATTTTCCATCCCAGGTCAGAACTTGGGTCCAGCATTCTCCTGTAACAGCGATTTCCGGGAAGGGGGAGAGAAACTCTAAAACATTGCAATCTTTATTTCAATCCACCCTTCTAAAGACACGTGGGACTGGTCTGCCTTGATAATTTTGGTTTGCAGGAGCAAGCCTGGGAAAAACGCCGACCAGATGGAAATACACAGCTATTGCGAACCCTCCTAAGAGACACGCGGTACCCTCCTCAGGGCCGACGTCCCTGCCACACAGCGATCGGTATTCCTGCCGCAGAACGGTGAGTGATCGTCTCCACCCGGTGCCCAGCACAGGGCTGGCTTACAATAAAAGTGGGAGGACTCCTCTACAGATGGCAAACAGTCCACGTTGCAACCACAGGATGGTAAGAAAGATGGGAAGCAAATTCTTACCATGTCGGGAATTGCATCCGGGCTCTGTGTTCCTTGAGGAAGATATTCATATCCACCTCCACTGGTGCATGCCACAAAACCCAAGAAAGATCAGAAAAGCCCCATGGCTTCATTTTCCACTGAGGCCAAGCGCTGTTTACTACAAACAGGGACTCTTTGATGATCGCCCCACTGCCAGAGTGGAAAAGGCACGCTCCCAGCAAGGACAGGCATCGCACTCGCCATACGCTAATTGGAAGAATCGTCTGCTGGCTGGTTTAGCTGGCCTTGCAACCTCCCCACACACAGTCCAAACGCTCCTCGCGGGAAAGCTGGCAAAAGCCCCGGAGAATTACAAAATGATGAATTTTGCTTGGACAAGAGAGATTGCCAGAGTTAATTATGAACCATTATTTAGACATATTGGTGAGGAAGACATAACAATCCTCAACACTCAGACTTATTATCAGGCCTGCCAAATTCATGCCTCTGGGTACAACACTGCACGTAGACCAAGAAATTTCTTCAGAAACTGGCATTGATGAAATTTTATGAACAAGCAAAACATCCCATTAGCAAGGGGTCTCTGAACATCCATTAGTCAGAGCAGCAATAAAAGCATGGGAGCATGGAGCAGCCTACATCGTCACTTCTTGCCCTGTCCCAATGACATGGATCGTGAGAAACAGATTTTCAGACACAAAAAGACCCAAGAATGTTGATAGCTTGGGAATAGGCTGAAATTTTGCACTGATAACTAGGGGAAATGAATCTGCACATTGCCAAGAAATTAAGCCAAATTTAATTTCCCATCTTGGGCTTTTTTGTGTCTTCTCAACTTCTTGCAAATCAGTCATTATGCCAAGAAAATATCTTAAAAATATCACAACGAACACAAACCCCATACTGCTAAAGCAAATGGTGAGTTAGAAAAAGAAAACATTTTCTCCGGTGTCTGAAAAGCTTTGGTGCCAACTAACAGAAGATGGGAGAAGTGGTATAATAAGAAACTGGAAAGGTTAATACATGGAGAGTGATGGGATATTTGGACAACATAATACAGGAAAGCTACTGAGAATTGCATTAACAGCAAAGCTCCAAGCCACTCACAACAGCAATAACGGGGTGCGTTGATAGGACTGCATAGACATAAGTGGGGTTTATTCATAATATATGATGAGTAAGGTCAAACGTCTGTGCTTACGGGGCCAAAGACGGACACAAAGTTTGTGGGCATTTCTGTCCAAATAGAGGATGCTAGAGAAAGATGTGACAGCAGTGACCACCAGCCAACTGATTGCTGCAAAGCCCCAAGGGTCCCCAATAACATAAGATGGCATACTCTCCGTACTCAGACTCCGAGAAACCACTATCCTGTTTCCAGAGGTGCCCTATAATTGCTTCTTCAGAAACCACGTAAGAATAAGGCAAGCAAGTAGCGATGTTCTCCAGGAGACACTTCCTAATTCCAGCAAAGTGCTAGCCAGGGATTCCCCGAAGCAGCGCTGGTGACTGGATACTTCCCAGCCCTTAATCAGTTTTTCTTCCGAATCTCTGATGACTTTTTGAACTCACGCAACACTAGCATCCACAGTATCACCCAGCAAGTAGTTCCATGGCTTTATCGGGCTCTGCGTTGGCTTCCTCGTGTTTGTCTGAAACGGCTTTCTGTAAGTTTTATCTGATATCCCTTAGTTGTAACATAGGAAAAGACATGAGATAGTGATTACCTATTTACCTTCTCTTGATGATTTTACAGACCTCGATACCTCCGTATCTCTTTCCACCTGCCCTCCCCTCCCCTGGAACTGGGCTGCCCTAAAAGGAGACAGGTACGTGGTAGTCCCCATCCCACTGCCAGGGTCCAAGAACACTGTCTCACTTAGTTCCCATAACTGCTGTACAGTCTGACCTTCCAGAGGCTCGGAGGAGGAACAGTTTTGTGGAAATGCCACGTATTTGCAGAGACTGGCTAGCTGTTCCTCTCCACATGCCGGGTTCTGGGATAGCTTTGGTTTGTGTTATCTGGTGTTGCACATCACGCTTCCTGCAAACTCACTGCAAAGTCCCCGCCTACTTGTTTAGTCTGAATTCAGAGTTAAGCTCCAATCTGAATACAAGGTCTGCAAGTTACCATCCAAGGTGACAGAACACTGTAGCAGGTGAGAAGTGACAGGCAGCAAAATTAGTGGTTTATCCTACAGAACCAGTTTCTTCTGTCCCGGTGAAGTGGGTTTTTCTACCGCTATAAAGTTCAAGCAACGTATGCTTAGAGGAAAGAACTCATTTCACAATTTTATCACTGTTGTTATGATACCAGCAGGGGTTTCTTTTAAAGCCTACTCTGGCAGGAGCATAACTCCCTGTGATTCTCTCCTTGCATTTAAAACAAAACAGCTCTAGCTGTTGTGGTTGCAGAGAAACGTCTGAACTTTAATGCAACCTCAGAAGCTCAAAGGAGGCAGCTGATATAAACCCAAACATGATGAGAAATTAAAGAACAAATCTGAGGATCTTTAACCAAATCTCGTTTTCTGAGCAACTGGATTTAGTGCATGAACCTCCCCCTACACTCTGTGGGATTGTCTGTCTGCTTCCCAACGTTACGCCTACAGCTCACGCAGGCTGCGGAAGCTTAAAGCGGGCTCCTCGGGTACGCATTTCGCCACGACGCACGGCTCAGCCTTAGCACCCTTTCGGGGAGGAGGGAGGTCACAGTCACAGGCTGCTTTGGGGGGGGCTGCAGCCCCTCCACCAAGCTCTGGCTACCTCAGCAATGCCATTACCAACCCTCAACGCCGTTAGGTTAAAGCTAGCGCGCGCAATCGTACCTGTGGCTGGCGGGCGACGCGCCTAAATTGAGTCCGGGAGGACCCCAGGTTGGACTCAGCAGCTCAGAGCTTCCCTCCACTGCTCTGCGTGGTTCAGAGTACAACCGAAGAATCTTTTCCATTCTGTACATCAAACCAAGTTACAAAAGAAATTCACGTGTACTCTGAAATTCATGTCGTAGTTTGTATTCAACTTCCATGCATTCGTGCCTGTTTATACGGAATTGTTGCGTATTTTAAGGCTTTGCAGAGGATGGGAACCTAGAAATGGTAGGAGCTGCTCTAGGAAATTGGCATTCACTCACAGTTTGTTTACATTTGATTCAGAACTTCTTTTCAAAAGCTTCCCTGAATTATTATTAGCAGCTTTTATACAATGCTGAAAACATACAGATAATATGAAGAACATTCTCTGTCCTGACAACTTAATCGTGGCCCGAGTTAGGTTGGAGTCAGACTTCCCAATCACCTTCTCAGCCCGAGGACAGAAATGGCAAGACGCACTCATTTGAACAAAATGGCTCAGAATTCTGCTAAAGATGTGTCCAGCTCAATCAGGCAGGCATTTATCTGACAAGCTTGGCGTGGATAAAACTTATTTACAGCAAGTGAAAAACACACAGAGTTTGAAGATAAAAAGCTTCAGACATTCAGCACTGTAAAATTGTTCTGGGCAAGACCAGTGGCACATTCACCCGCGATGTTTCGCGCCCAGCTCTGGGAACTGACCTTCCCCACCTCCCTTAATTTGCTTTTGGCTTTGGGCTCGGCAACCCCTGAGCCCGCCGCTTGCTTTCAGGAGCACTGACGCACTTCCCCCCCGCACGGCACCGGGGCCAAACGCATTCACAGACGCTGCTGGGAAATGCCCTGCCATGTTTCAGCATAGCTCCCTGAGGAAATACTTCAGCTGTGACATACCAATTTTTTTTTCCTTTTCTTTTTTTTTTTTTTTAAATACAGATCACGGTACATTGCTCCCACATTGCTTATTTTAATCGTTTCCCTTACTCTAGATACACCGTGACTTGGCAGAAGACGACTCTGCCCGGCTCCTATTCTCACGCCAAGCTTCTGCATTCTGTACGTTCCACTAAGAACAGTGGCTTTTTTTCCCCTCATTTTAAACATCGTGTGTTTGAACACGTATCGGTGCCCTCTCACTGACCAGACTCTAGAAAGCCATGATGGAACTGCAGGCTACAAACAGCTCTTTAAGCTGGGCAGAAAATTTGCATCCCACCTGCAGCTCACCAGGAAAAGGCAGAAAATGTTCAACAGTTAAGATCGCATTAAAAAAAACAAACCAACAAACAAAACCCTAACTCTTTATGAAGCCTTTCCACTATTTGATGGAGACTGCTCTATTTTTTGTAATATAACCTAAAGAAATTCTTTAGCCATACATACTTAGGGGTAGGATGTTGAAATAAAAGCTGGATTGGCAGCTGACCATAACTTCTCCAGAAAAAAAAAAAAAGTGAACAAAATATTATTAAAGCAAATAAGCTGATGAGTGGATGCAGCAGGTCAGAGATGGCATTAAATGCAATTTCCACAAATCGTTCAGATTTGGTTCTTCATAACATAAGGTCATAGACAGTTCACCACCATCCTTAATCGCATCCTGTAATTGCTGGAGAATCACGCGTGCTTCCAAACGTCCAGGGGAATGGGACCTCGGCTGAACAGACGACCCTCAAGGAAACAGGGCTACCAAACCACTGGAACTGAACATACAAATGCCATCCTTCGTGTAAAGAGAGATCCCCAGTGTGACATACCATGCCCAAATCATACCATCACAGACTCTTGAGAAGTGTAAAAGTTCACATGAAGGCATTTCCATGGGGTGTCAAGGGGGAATTAGTATTCGGAAAGGGAAGTCCACCTTCCAATTTTACCACTTTACAGCCTGCTTGGTCCTTCTGAAGGAGCATGTAGTGTTCATGTTGCTGCTGGGTAGGAAAGGATAAGGAAAGGAATATCTTTTCCTGAAGACCTTCTGGTGTGCCTTTCTGAAGATACCAGAGGAAGAGGAGGTCTCCCATCCATCTTCTGCAAACACCAGTGCTGACCCCCCCTATGGGTTACTGCTTTGGTTTAGGTGTCAGGGTATCATCACCTGCACGAGCTGCAGTCAGAGCAATCTAAGCATCTGTCAAGGGTGGCCAGGTATGACTTAGGATCCTTGACAGCTTCTATTCATTTACGTGAAAGTCTGTAAGTAAAATAGAAGAAAAACTCCCACCCCCCCCATACACACATGTGCCTTAAGAACCAGCCAAAGACCCAAGGCAGGCAGTACCCCATTTACCTGGAGAATCTGACAAGTCCTGACACCACAAGCGAGACCTAATCTAGCCAGCTTGTGAAACTACAGGCATTCATCTGATGTTACATGGCAAGCACACTCCAGCAGAAAACCAATTCCAAGGAGCAAAGGGCTGTGAAAGCACAGACACCTATTTTAGTGCTTGGTGAAGGCTGAGGTGGTTATTAACTTCTGTTTTACCATTATTACCAATATATTTTCTGATGCGTGCATCTAACAAATTTCCAGGGAAACAGGGGGTCAGGTAACACAGAAAGAACCTTCCTGCTCACAGGTCTGCTGGCTTTAGCACCTTTGCAAACCTCTTCAAAACTGGTCACAGATCCCAGCGAGTGGCAGACTGCAGAGAGAAAAAGGCTTCCAGTGCATTCACAAAACCACACAATTCCAGACACCGAGCCTAGCTCTTAATTACCCCACAGCTCCATTTATCTGCTCTACACGGTTTTTAAACTGGCAACACTCATTAGGTCTTTTAAAAAACCCCATGCTTTCTGTGTCTCCTTTATGGGCTAGATCCAAGCATGAAGCCATTCCATTCTCCTGCCATTAAGTCAGGTTTTGCTGCTGAACACGCCACTATTTCTGAGCACTCCAAATTTTACAAGGAAGTCTTGGGCTTAAAACAGGACAGATCAGAGCCGCAGGTCCCCAAACCCCAGATCCTGAAGGCAATCAAAATCCTAAGTCAGACTGGATTCTCACCTTGAGCTCCTAATGCGAACTGAAACACTCATACTCAAGAGCAGATCCTTTTCTCTACCTCATTAAGCACTGAGACAACATATTATGGCGGGACGTTTTGTGTATTGTCCACCCACGGCAAACAAACAAGAACCTGGGGGAAAACCCTACCGCATCCCAAACATTTGCTGCCAGGATGAGAAGTGCCACTGCCCATTGAGGAGTTCTGCGGTGAGCACAGCTCTGGGGCGGTGGAGAGGTCACGACGTCCAGGAGAAACTCCGGTGGCAAGGACCTCGCCTGCAGGGTCAGCACGGAGCCGCGCTCGGCAGCCGGCGGTGGGAGCGCAGCCCGGAGACCCCACAGGAGGAACTCGTCCTCAGCTCGCCCCGGTCGCTCGGACTGCAGCGGCACGTTGGGGATCCCAGTAGCAAACAGAGCGCTGGGGACCAGGGTACGGTACGGAAGGGTTTGAATAGACTGCCAGACCTCAAATCAACTCCTAATTATTGAAGTATTTGAAATCCATTGCCTTCTTAATTGTAAACAACCATACGTTTACTCTCCCGGTTTTATCAGAGGCCTCACAGGATCAAGTTTCAGTTCCTGCCTTTAAACATCTACGATCATATTCATACAGAGGGCTTTTAAGAAAAATTTAAATAAAGAAGCAATCGCAATATGTAAACAAGAACTTGAAAATAGAACAGAAGAAATATGCTCCGGGTCAAGAAACAAAAAGAGAATGTGAATAACTAAAAAATGACGTTTTAAAGTGGGGTTTTTTTTTCTTTTACATGATCCTGTAACGCGGGGGTGGGGGAGCAGGACCGAGCCAGAAAGCTCCAAATTGGCTTTACTGCAAGGCAGCTCCAGAATGATTTAAACCCAGCAAACGAGAGCAGAAGCCTTGGTGTCCAGCCCGAGAGCTGCCTGGATCAGAGGTGACAGAAGCTATCACAAGGCCACATACGCATTTGTACTTTGGCATGCAGGACCTCTCCTATGCCAGGTTCTACCCAAATTCTCTGCAAAACAACTGTTAACAGTAATGGTATCTATCAAGTGTGTTCATAATGCAATGATATGGCAGGGTTTGAGTTCTTCGAAGGGATTAGGGAATTTCACACTGCCAGAAAAGCAGAGAAATCTTAATCTTTCCATTTGTTTTGCAACCAAGTAATGATTGTTTAGGCAGATTTCTTCCTTTATGCTTTACTTGAGTACTGGAATATCTTATGCACATGAAATTCAGTCTTGTCTATGAGCCCTGTTAACCTATGCAAAGTGCATACTTTCAAAAAACACTTAATTCTAGGCCAATAAAACCAGCATGCCACGATGAGCTTATTTCACAGCACCCGTTTGTGTTGCAATTTTGATGGGTTATTTTTCACACTTGCTGGTGACAAGGTTATGGCACAAAGAACTCCATCCAGTGCAACTGCCAAGGCACAACACACAGCAAACAGTGGGAACATTAAACACCCTGCTTATAGCACCAAGTATATATGTTTAATGGCGCCTAAACGGCAAAGTATCGTGTCTCCCACACCCTTCGCCATAAAGTTAGGTAAGCATTCAGAGCAGCTTGCTCGTCTGGGAGTGAAACACATTTTTCTACAGCAGCTTATCTTAAATTCAAGCTTTCAACCTTAAAGGGTGAATAGTATGAGGATTTAAGAACAGATCTCAGTGAAACACATGGAAGACTTACTACAGACTATTTGAAAAAGCAAGAGGAAAGCAGCATTCTGACAGAAAATGATTTGGGTCACTGGGATATTCATGGTATATGGCCCAGCATCTACAATGCCACTTGCCCACTCTACTATATGCGCACATTAACAGGTATATTTTACTCTTACACCATAATTCTGACACGTGTGCTTCACAAACACTTTTATGTTCAAGAAACACCTTTCTACTGACACAACCACATTTACTTTTTACCCTCTCCATGCAACTGCTTCTCAGGAAAGCTGCCTAATTCTCATCCTGAGTCTGAACACTCTTCATTTTATATATTGCTTTTGCTAAGCTGGAACAGTTGGGTGTGTTACACAGCCAGCCTCTAGTGATTTTTTAACGCTGTTTTGTTAGCCCTCAAGAGTTTCTCAGCAGCATTTAAGAGAAAATGGAAAGCCCATGTACTATTTTAGAAACCATTTTGATGCACTGAGAAATGCAAACTTGGGCCGCAGTTAAGCAGCCGTGAGAAAGCCACAATGCTGCACTTCGGCAATATTTTGTTTTTCAAAACTGAAACATCCTGGAAATTCCTGATGCATGGGACAGGGGGTCCTGACCAGATCTCAGCATGCTTCTGATAGAAAGACAAGTCTGATGGGTTTCATTCTAAGACTAAAATAGCAGTATGTGATTCAAAATTTACAATATACAACAAAGATTTTCAACGGACTTACTGTCCCAGAGGGACATAAACCAAAAATCAGCTGAAATCAGGTCAGTGCTGACCACACGGAACGCGCTCATTCCTCAGCACCACTTCCATCTTACCCAAGTGGATTTTAAAATCAATGGTTTTCATCCCATCCTTACCTTGATACCGGGCGAGCAAGAGGACCGTGTCACAGTGCCACCTGAAAAGGCACCTCGCCTAACACGAGAGTACTGGAGAACTAACACACCCCTCTGCCTCCCAGTCCCATTCCAACCTGCTCCACGGGGCTCCAGCAGAGAGAGCCCATCTGCAGGAACAGAAGACATTTTATGCCACATTTTTTCCACTAACGTCCACGCGATTTCAGAGTGCTTCACGCCTCCTAAAATCAGGTCCAATGTCCACATTCATACCTTTGGAGACTAAGGAAATTCCTCTGGCCTGCCCCATGCGACTCAAGTGTTGTGCTGGGAGGCGAGCAACCCACTCCAAGTCGCACACCAGGGCGGTGACCCTTCAGGAGCTCTACCAATAGTTTGGGCTGCTGTTAAAAGAGCGTACACATACTGGTAAACCAGCTGCAAAAGAGAAGTTGATCGGAAAAATTACTTGCCAAATGCTTTGCAAAAGTGTATTATCATTTTCAGCTGTTTTCTAAAAGATCTAATAATGAACAAATGAACTAAAAAAGATTCTTATCTTCCCCTTCTTTTGCACTTAAATTTGCTAATTATCCACGGCCCAAGAGGCAGCCTCCTAATTAAGAAATAAATCTCTTGGCTTGAAAGGACAACAGCCAGTAATGATTACTGCATGTTCGTTTTCATTCTCCGCAGCTTTCCGTGATGTTTGTCAACACTTCCTTTGCCTTTAGATACTTATCCCTTGCTGTTTCTCAATACAAGTACCTGTAAGGAGAACCTGTAAGGAGAACGGATGCCACTGTTATTTCATCTCCTTCTGTTCGACCCTTGCAACGCACGGAGTCTGCAAAATCAGCGCAGCGCGGGAAGCAGCGGGTTTCAGTTACCGCAGTTTCTGAACGGGCAGGAAGCTCCCAGTGACTGTTGGCTTCACATCTACGAGACAGAGCCCTATCCCCCAGCCTGCCAGGCTTCCCAACGACACCAGACCATTAAATGGGCCCTTCGGCTCGTCGTGTTCATGGCCACAGCAGTTACTGCCTGTTTCCGCTGGTGCACGGCAGGGAGTCGTAGCTTCTCATGTCTTCATCCTAAAATACTGAGGACCGTTTTCAGATTAAAACTGTTTAAGACAAAGATATGTGTCACAAAGTGAATTTCAGTTGAATTGTTCCATTTGCTTCAGAAATTTACAGTAAGAGAAATTACTGGCAAAGTGAAATCCCATGCTATTTGTAATCTTCACAGTCAAAACACACATTTGATCGTAGGCTCCTACGGAGACTCTGTGCTTGGTGACTGTTCTGTTCAGAGGGCAGCACAGTGGAACTGCAATGCAGCCCCGGCTGAGCCCTAGCCCTGCCGCTGGCCCGGCGATGTAATTGCCACAGGCTGCTGGTTTGTGAAATGGAGATGAAAAAAGGGACAACCTCGCTCGGGTGCTGCAAGGAAAGGGATCCGGTAACGTGACCACCCGCACCAGCGGCAGGAGGAAGTTTCTTCCATTCCATGCTCTTAAAAAAAATTAATTTATGTAAACTTCTTCGAGATCCTTAAATAAAAAACATTATTTAATTGAAGCTCTTTTTATAGGGCATTTTGCATCAGTTCCCTGTTGGGCATAAAGGGGAAGGAAATAATTTTTGGAAACGTTAGTAAGAATATAATCTGACTGATGTTCTTACTGCTTTATCCAGATTTACCTTGCTGAAAGCAGACCAATGAAATCTGTATTATATTGCACTGGAAAAGTGTAGGCATACAAAGTTGAGTTCAACTTTGCAGTTGCAGATTCATAAAAAGCCCCAGCCCAGATGGATCTATCTGCAGCCCATCGCTGCTCCGGGTGCCACCTCCAACCCATTCACAAGCCTCTCCTCACATCAGGACTTTTCCGTGAAGTTCCATCGCAGTAAGCAAGCTACGCAGAGAAGTTAAAATCCAGAGAAAGTGGCAAACGCCATCCTTCAGATGCTTCCCTGTAACAGCCAGGGCCAGCTTCAGCCTTGGCTAACCCAGCTGCAGAAGTTCTCACCCTTTACCAGGAAACTTGCTTTGCGCAGAGCGGAGCCGAGCTCCGTGCGTCACACCGGAGGACGACACCGAACACAAGGGTACATTCTGTACGGTGCAAGTAATCTGCACGGACTGGGTGTCAGCGCTGTGATATACAGTGTTTGGCCAGAACAGTGGTTATTTCAAAATTCAGAAGCAAAGGAAAATATCTTGAGATGAAAGCCTCAGCAGGTACAATAAAACAGGTAATGCTGCAGGCTGTGAAATCTCAGTTTGTGATTCCTACAGATAGGTTAAGTTCTTACAATTGGTTTACAAATAAGCATGAAAAAAAAGCATGGCTGCTTCCCCCCCCCCCACTTTTGGAGGATGATTAGAGGAGGAACCAGGATGAGAAACTGCCTGCAAATCTCAGTGCAACAGGAAAAGGAAAAAAAGAAACTCGCACATAAAGCCAAGAAACAAATGGATAACCGAAGAGAGAAGAATCCCTCCCTCTTTCCTGATCTTCTCCTAAGTTTCAGGCAGACTTTCTCTTAAATTGTAGGCCGGGAGCAGTGAAGGAGGAGATGGTGCGTCCGTAATCACGATGGAAGCGACAGACTCTATCAAAGCAGGTCCAGGCACAAGTGCCTCAGCCGGGGCAGCCAGCCGGCCGCCCCAGCCATAAGGGCGCCCCAACGTTCATAACGGGTTTCATTTCCCATGGCCCTCCCACACTCCTGGGGGTCCCACTTTTATTTATACGGATCTGCAGGCTATGCAAAAACATTTAAGGAGCAAATGGCTCTCATCTGCTCCTGGCTTTGACAGCGGGAGGCGGCATCATCACAGAAGAGGCAGACGTCGCCTCTGGGAGCCAAATGGCAAAATACAGCAAGAGGGGAGAAGGAATTCCCGCTGGGATCTCCGGCAAAGCCGAGCTGCCGGTGCCTCCCGAGCGGGCTGCGGAGCTGGGGCTGTCCTGCTCCTGCGGATGCTCCACGCCGCCCCAGGCAATGGGAGGGACGCATGGATTTGGCAGTGCCTCACTGTCGTCTTTTTAACATCGTTTATTTAAAGCCTTTCTGAAATCTGCTCTCAAACTACAGCAGAGCAAGGGGAGGGTAATTAAAAGGAAGTTTTCATCTGTTTCATCACGATCAAAGGAGAAGGTAAAGGAGCACGCAAGTCCTGAGGGACCCATGCTCCCCACCGCCATCATAAAACACCGATCTGCATTTTACTCAGGCAGTTTTGCTTAATGGGATATTCCAAGGTGCAACATCTCATTTTCATGAAAGGCCTCAGGGGACGGAGTAAAAACACCCATCCTGACCAAGTGAGAGCATTTAAATATCGAAGTAAGAGGGGAAAAAAATGGTAGAGCAGAAAGCTTTGTCCAGCTGTGGAGACGAATGAACGACGACCCAGGTTCATTTACCATCAGCTAACTGAACTTTCTTAGCGTAAGCAGGGCTTGGGATAAATTGGGACATTGATTCCAGATGACAGGACTAAAGTAAACAAATAGATGCTTTTTAATTTCCCCTTTTACTTAGGGGGCCATAAAAAGTCGATGGCAAAGAGACCGCACAGGGGAAGAGAAAGAAGATTTAGATTAGCACAAGAAATACAACATTGCCATCTGAGCAAAGGTTTGCCTAAGAAATAAAAAGGAGCCTTTTAAGTCCAGAAGGGCTCATCCTTAGAGAAAAGCACAAAGACATTTACCCTGAACATTATATTCCTTGTACGCGCCCCTGCTCACCTCTTTTCTGCCAGCGTGCCGGTGTCCGGAGCGCCCCTTACTCCCCCCTTCACAAAAGCAGCAATGGTTTAGAGTCCTCCCACAGCTTGTTAGGAAAACAAACCAAACACCCTCACCCCCAGTTAAACTGAAACTGGAACACGCAGCTCTGTGTGTGTAAGTCTGGCTCTTCAAATCCTTGTCTGAGCACTTAAAAACGACCTAATTTTACAAGCTGCTTCAACACCCAGCTTGCTCTGATTGCATTGGAATTGCGGAGCTGGCCTGGCCGTGGCACCGACCCGAGCAGACCACGGCCCTGCTGACCCAGCTGAGGCAGCATTTCTGATCCAAAGGCAATTAAAGAAGGGGGTAAGAATACCTTAGGTACTTTATCCTTGAGTAAAACAGTGCCACCCTATCCCACGCAGCAACGCATACGCCAAGCGAAACCAGGTACGGGTACGCTAGGCATGGTCGTATCTGCTAGGCAGGACCACCAGGACACCACAGAGAGCTCGACCCCATCATCAATTAAGAACAAGACAATTAAGCAAAGCAGGGACACGTATGCAACCAGGACCTTACACAGAGCACCAAGTTGTGCTAGCTATAGGAAGAGTTTCCTTTATTAAGGATAACACCTTGTTTAGTACATGGCTCTCACGAGTTAAATCAGTTTTTCATAATTTTATCTCATTTCTTATTGCTATTGCTTAAGCCTTAGAAATCAAAGTTTTTTCAAAGCCTTTCCCTAATTCAGAAAAAAGCCAAAAGCCTTAGGAGTCTACTCTATACTGTCCTTTCCTTGCAGCTATCTCTTTTGAAGGCTTTTTTAATTACAAAAGGAAAATGGCCTTTGGAAGGCACAGGAGTGGTTCAGCAAATTAAGGCCTAGAACACAGCAAAAACCCGACGCTGACAAGGAGGCAGGTTCAGAATTTCAGTCTCAAAGGTCAGAAATACCAACTGTAACCAAAGCTGGTTCGATTTCAAAGCGCTAACCGACGGCTGCCGGCCAGAGATGTCCGTCAGGCTCCGAAGAGCAGAAATGGCTGCACGCACGCCTGGTGGAACAGCATCCAGTCATTTACTACAGGCACAGCAGGGCCTCAGTTTTTAGGGCGATGGAATTGGACATGTTTGGCCATGGGTCTAAAGGCAGCTCTGAAGAATGCACAACAAAAGGCACTGTAGGCATGAAACTTCTATGTAAGTAGTTAAGAAATTCACCGTCTTGTTTTTGGGTCCGCTCTGAAGCCTGGAGACAGCCGTGGAAAGCCGCCCTTGACACCAGGGATCAGGTCTGAGGAGCTACAGTACCGTGAGAGAGAAGAACGGGAATTCTGCATGGAGCGACCTTGAGATGCACAAGATTTAAAGTTCAGTTTTCACATGGGAGCAGGGGGAAGAGCTCTATCGCTCTGGAAGAACTTGAGCCAAAGATAAATACTATTATCAGGAGTAGCACTAATGTGTATGATTGATCCTGCAGAATTCCAGTCATCACAAAAATAAGAAAAAAAAAAAAAAAAAGACAGTGGAAACTCTGGAACTTTACAACTTTTGCCTTTCAGAATTTTTTTCTGATAGTTTCTGATGATGACCAGATGTCTGAAGCACCTCTGATAAATGCAAAGCAATTTTTTCAAATTAAAAGTAATGTTTTTATTTTAGATCCAACTCAGCATACATTTTGTGTTAAGAAATGCTGCCAAATTTCATAACTTAATTTGAAAAAAGGATCTTTTTCCTAGTGTAGAAATTGCTACATTCCAAGCACATCCTACACAGCCTGGCCAAATTAACATAGTCTAATAAAGCTTAGCAGACACTGTTTTCACTTGTCCTGGCAAGTCAATACGACATGGAAGAATGTTGCCTGTGATGCGATTAGAAATATTTAGAAATCAAGGTACAAAACATGGACATGAATAACTATGTCAGTAAACTCAACAGTATAGGAAACATCGATTTTTCTTCCCCAAAATCATATCCCCAGCCACTACTCTTTCACGTCAGAGCCTCTTGTCCAACAGATAGTTTGTAATTTTGGCTTTCTAATTGCAAGCTCATCTCCTTTGCATTTGAAGTCCATACTATTTCAGGGAGTTCTGCTCCAGTCTTTCCTCATCCTGGTTTACACACTTGCATAACGCAACCTTATTAAAGATTACAATCTGCTGTAAAGAGCTTTCTTCTGCCTGGAACTACAGAGAGAACTGAACTAAGGCTGGCATCATTTCAGCAGTAAGTCAGACTATTTCCAGCAAGGCAAACTAAATAATTTTCTGTCCTAATTACTTTGGATAATCTCAAATTTAGCCTTATGCCACCTCTCTATGTAGTATTTAGCCACGAACTGGAGACTTGCTAACACACCCTGACCTGCTTAATTGGAAGCTGAATCATAATTGATATCAAAACAGATATCGGAGGAAAACGTTAGCCAGTTCACCAAATTTCCCATCCCTTCCCATGCCTGAAAAAACTTCAACTGACTCATTAAGAAATTACTTCAAGAAATGAGATATGGAAGAGCAGAGACATCCTAATTAACAGCACAGGAAACCCATAATCAGAGGGAGAAGCATTCTGTGCAGCGGGAGCACTCTCAGGTTTTCCAAGTGAGCCAGCAAAGGCTGCGTTCAGACCCGTTTCCCCGCACCGGCGGCACCGTTCTGAATACCACGTACCACCGTGAGTCGACATAAACCTGCCCAACAGTCAGGTCCTAGAAATCTGCCTACCAAAGGGAGATCAGTTTAAAAGATGTTCAAAATCTTGATGTCATCTCTTGAGATTTTAACCTCCTCCGGTCTGTTTCAAGGTTCTTTTAAAAAACACTTTTGCTCCATTGCAAAGAATGTATTTTAACCAGAAATAGGCCAAGACTAAAACATTTCTTCCAAGTCCTTAACAATTCAGGTGGGGCACTCATCCAAATCTGCTTTGGATGCAAGTCAGATCCAAAGCTTGAGAAAAGCTGTTTCCTTGTTCCAGTTCAAATATGGACAAAATCTCAAAATCTGTCTTGAGACAATGAACACACGCCCAGATGAAGCACGACCAAAACCACCGTTCTCCCTTCATCTGTTGGTTAACACAGAGTAGACAGTCCCACGTTATACCCAGCTCTGCCCTTAGCCTGCGTGACGCTGAAGCAAAGCAATCTGCTTTTGCCAGCTACACACTTTCCACCGCTTTCTCCCGTTCCAACCCAGGTTTAACACTTTAACGAATACAGTTCAGTCCCTTCCATTTCCAAAGGAGATTCCCACAGGTCAATACACGTGGATTTATGAATCAACACATATGAGGTTTAACTTGAGAAGTTCCTCCCTCTCCTCTCCCCTCTCTGTAGCTGCACTCCATATTCGCAGCTACAGGAACTACATTAGAATAGAATTACTTCCAAATTCATTAATTAATGCTTTAATCCATCCCACAGGGAAGTAGCAGAGGATTCTTCTTCCGCAAAACCCTGCTGGTCAGGAAGGCTGATCTACACTTACACATGCTTAAAATCAGCAGCTTTTATTCCCCCTTTACCCCTCATTCATTGTCACTTCCACCCCATAAATACAGCTTTCAAAAAACAAAATATCATTTTTTTTTAAAAAAAAAGCCAATCTGACTTGCCCGGGGTTTCTCACAAGGCCTTCCTCACACTAGCAACTGTCCGCAACTCTACGCAGACCCGGTGGCACGTGGGTGATGTCAAACACCTCCCCGCGTCCCGCAGCGAGCCCTTCCAACACCATCGAGACAGGTTCTGGGAATGGGACGGGTAGAGAGGCACAGACAAAGTCATTCTTCACCCAAATATGTGGGCTGTACTCAGAGGCACTGGTAAGCACCTTGCTGTTTGGGTGGTAACTACCTTCCTCTTCAATGTTACAGGGGGCAAATGCGTTAGCCCAGTTCCTTAGAAGCTGAAGAGTTCAGCACAACATAAAAGAAACACTTTTTTTCCTACAACAATCTGCTCTTTGGCACAGCCTCAGAATACTTTACTGCCACGTCTTACTTTGAAATGGGAGGATGCCAAGAATGAGATAAGTGCAGACATCCATGACTGGGAAACACAAGTAAAAGGCCTTCTCCAGAGCCAATTACAGCCTTCAGCAGACAAGCACTTAAAAAAAAAACAAACCCCAAAACTAAACAAACAAAGAAAAAGCAGCAGTAAGTTTGTCTCTCTGTATTCAAAACAGAAACCCAGCATTTGTTTCTTTAGTGTAAAAGGCTCCCCTTTTTTCTTTAAATTAAAATCTCGATTAAAAAAATCCAGCCAAATTGAAACAAAGCCTTCATTTCTTCAGAACTTGAGTCTGAATTCTCAAAACATATGAATGCCCACATTATTACATTAAAGCAGATACCATTCTTTATCTGCTATTACCCATTTGATGAATGGAAACCTAGATTAGAGCAGAGACTTGCCACGAGATATGTAACTGCTTTAGTGGCCAGATTTGTCTCCCGCCAGCTCCATTT
Source organism: Gorsachius goisagi (assembly GCA_018403395.1). Classification (NCBI taxonomy): domain Eukaryota; kingdom Metazoa; phylum Chordata; class Aves; order Pelecaniformes; family Ardeidae; genus Gorsachius; species Gorsachius goisagi. Next base: position 91,009 of record BOSO01003855.1, read on the forward strand.
AGCCTTTGTCTTCCTTAAAAGTCTAACAGTGCTTTATCGTGTAGTTTTATCAGCAGTTTTTCCACTCAAATGGCAAAAATGCCAACATGACTACAGTATTCATTTGAAACCTATGGTTTGGCATGCTTCCTTTTGGAAAAGGAAGAGTTAAGTCAGTTAGGCAAACCATGGTATGAATACCTTATAAACCATCGGGAGAGAAAAAATTGAGTGAAATTAAATAAGCCACAGCAAGTAATTGACTATTTAGATTCAGCTTCATACACACTTAAGCCTATCAAGGATCCCAAACAGATCCATTCTGCATCCACTGTTCTTATCTGGTTAGAAAAATCCAGGTGCATAAGGCCAGCATCTTGCCAGGAAAAGCCAAAAGAAATGTAAAGGCCAAAAGATAAACTGCAAGAGAGATTTCTTTTGATGATATAGGATCGGTTTGAACCTCTCAGGAAGATCTCAGGGAAGCAAGCAGGGCGAGGTCCATGCAACAGAAAGGTAACACCAAGGTATCGTCACCCAAATAAAACTGCAACGGAAGACAGCTCTGAAATGCCCAACCCCAAGGAAGTTTACAAGTGAATGTGTTTCAACCAAGTCAGTCCTAGTGAAACTGAAAATTACCTTCCAACAGCACTAGAAATGTCCCTTAGTTCCTCTTCAATTGCCTGACCTGTTGCTGCAAGAGTTCTGGCCACTTCCAAGTCCTCGGCTCCATTTTTCCTTCTTTGCTAGAACAGTGATGCTCATCACTGCTATTGCACAGGGAAGATAGAAACAATTTTTTTAAAAAGCATTAAAACAACTCCAAAGCATTTTGAAAGGGGTTGGAACCAAACTCAGAAGAGGATAGCGAAGACCAGCACACCTTCACTTCCTCAGGAGCCTGCAAAGTAGATCCAACAGCTCAGAATCTCAGCTGGGGGGCGTTACCCATCACAGGGGCAGGCAGTAGGGTATGCAAAGCCCCCCCAGCCCCCGTGGGTTAGACACTTTAAACTTAGTGGAGGTCAAGCAAGTTAAGACCATAGCTCAGGTACGTGTGCACGTTCCCCTAGGTGCCACGTATGTGTTTTAGTTCCCTGACATAACTCTACTAAAATTTGCACTTTGGACTGGATTATGGAGAGGGTTGGTATATACGGAGTAGTTAAAAAAATCCACCGTAGCCTTTGATATTGGTAGAAGTTTCAAAACCTTATTCTTCTGAGAAGGTTGGTTTGGGTCGCAGACACTTTGGCTGGCTACGGGCACGACCACAGGAGATTTTGCAGTTTGTGTCGTACAAGAGGTCAATCACCAGCATCATAAACGTTCCTGGTGATATTAAAAATAAAAGGCAAAGGACCATAGCAATATTTTTGTGAACACCTGCAAAAACATTCACTGCTGACAATTTAAACTACTGAACTAACTTCAGCTGATCACCACGAATGCTGCAGAAGCAGCTAACGCCCACCAAACCTCCCTCAGCTGTGGTACCATTCGCACAGCAGTGGTGAAGTGGCAGGAGCACCGATGAGAGGGCGAATTCAAACAATTACTGCATTGGTTTTGTTGCAAGCTTCCACATGGAGGAGAATTTACCTTTGGCCTAGGACCAGGAATGAAAAACTCTCAGTCCAAGAAGAAAGCTTTGGCCAAGGCCGCGTACAGCTTGAAAAGGGGACTTCTCGTGAGAGCTTGAGTGCTGTGCTTAGTCTGGCATCTGATACCACATGTTTTACATTTTCCTTTCTTAATGACATTATGCTCCCTCTAAGTACTGAAAGTAAGAAAGGTTTACTTATTTTACCCATTTCCCATTTGCTCTAGAGATGCATTAGCACTCTTTGCCAAGGTACTCCATTTTTTAAGTATTTTAGGGATACTGAATGTACAATAATCTAAAATATTCAGCCCAAATTTCATTTAATCAATATTTTATGTTCAGTTTCTGTGAGTTCCACAAAAAGGATCAAGTGTCTTTTGCAAGAGGTGGTACTTGGACTATGCTGAAAATACAATATAATGTTACAAGTATAGTGAAATATAATGATATGCACAGACCACTCCAGGAAACCTCTCTTTTCCAGTAGTTTCCATAAATCTTAATCCAGAAACTACAAGGATTCTTTTTCTCCAAAGAAAAGAGCAATATGTACTTGGTAAGGTAACTATGCAGAGGATTAAAACAAAGGATGCAAGCAAATACATTGCTGAATCGGAGCCTTCACGCCCGCTGAAGCCCTTCTCGGCCTCTCTTAACATGACAGCATTCTCCAAAGCCCAGCTGAGTAGTAGTGACCTAAGGCAACCACAGACATGGGAAGAAAAACATGAACCCAACACTTGATAAAAAGAAAATTATTGTTACATTCACCTGTTAGTTTTTAATCGTACCAGCCCAAGGGATTGAGCAGTTTCTCATTTCAGAATGGATGCAGCTGCTGGTTTGGGTAAGTCACCTATTGCTGACCTCCACCGAGCTCCCTCTTTCAAGCGAGCGCTGCATTGCCACTTCGACTGATTTTCTACAAATGGGAGAGATGCTTTACCTTCCTCTTCCTCAAACATATCTACAGTCTGGGGAAGCTAAAGGAGGGAGATAGAACACTGCCACTGAGGGAGGAGTGTGTACGTGCTGCGTTTGGAGCACCTTCCCCTTGCAACCCAGTAATGCTCCCCCCCGCACCCCCAACTTCACCCCCTCCTCACGCGAGGAGGCCGAAGCAGCGCCCGGCAAGGAACCGCCGCGCAGCGCTGCCGGTGGGAAGAAGGGACCTGGGGAACTGCAGCTCATCAGCAGCTGAGGGGACGGGGCCAGCAGGAGCGACGGGTAACGCACAGCACCACGAACGCTGGGACACGCGACTCCTTCGGGAGACGCCGTCTGATTTCCTTCACTCGGAAGCAGCGAGCGTGGTGGGTAATGCTACGTTGGTTGGGACTCAATATGCAGAAGAATGAAATAAGGAGGGGAATCAAAGAAGGGGCAAGTGCTTTGGAAGAGTTCATGTAAGGACAACGCTGGAGAACAGGCAACGTTTCCTACAAAGCAGGGGCAAGAAAAGGGAATCCTGAAAGTCAGCAGTTCCCTCAGCAACAACACAACAGAGCTTTCCCAGTCCTCCAAAGAGGATTTGAAGGTGGTATTTATTGGATTGCACTTCAACGAGCAAAAGATGTGGAAAATTAACAGGAGAGAGCAGAATGTGTATTTACACACCTGGAACGTCAAGAGAACCAGCTGCATTTTGAAAGGAAGGAAAGGCCACTCTCCTGTCTAAAACCGGATTTAAGGAACACAGAAAACACAAAGCTTTCTGTTATTTGTATTAAATGTTTGGTTGGCTCTGAAACAAACCAGAAATTCTTTATCTGAAAATTAATGTCTGCAAAGTGACCACAAGGCTTTTATTTTTTCCAAAAAGAGACTTTTTACGTGAATTATCTCATGTCCTGATTAGCAAACTAAAAGTATGAAATTATTTTCCCCCTGGCTATATCCCAGCCGGATCAAGGCACTGGCCCAAGAATATTACTGTACCAGTTTAGTTATTGAGAAAGTCCAGAGGACATTCAAGCATCTACTACTCATCTCTCCAGATAAAGTTACCAACCCTGGAACGTAAACGTAGGGCTGGACACGTAAGGCATGGCCAGGTACTGGCCCAGGCAGTTTTGTTCCTGGTTTTTGTTGCACTGTCACTCCTTCAGCACAAGCAGTACCTGCTCTGCTCTTGGAGCAGAGCCCATGTCCAGTCCTGGACGACAGATCACCAGAGGCCATGACACCATCGCTTCTCTTCCCAGGTCTCACGGGGAAGGGTTTGTCCCCCACCCCTAATGAGGACTGGAGGGCTGCAGCTCGCACAGGAGTTGTGTGCCAGCGGGCCAGCGAAGGGCACAGGGACACCCCTGAAGAGCAGGGTACGGGTGGGGTGCTTGAGCACAACTCCCAATAGTTAAACATCACTGTGATATCTGTTTCCAATAAATACACAGGGAAGATTCCGCACCCACATCTTCTGAATGCACGGGGTGCCCATGGAAGGAGTCTCCCGCTCCAAGGCACAAAGTCACAAATCAAGACCAAACAAGCCGTTAACCTGTTCTTGTTTTAACGTGGAGATATACCATTGGAGTAAGGCCATGACAAGTACTTCTGGGCAATCAGAGCTCTCCTGCGTCATCACGTGAAAGACAAATTCAAATCCACGCCGACAGCAGAACATGAGAGCAGTATTCCTCTCTGGGACAAACAGAACTATCCTTCAAGAATGGGTCTGTATAAATACTACAGTAAGTGAGAACTGATTGCTGTCTTCCAAGAACCAATGTTAAGATAGGCTTTAAAAAGAGATCAATAGGAATTTTTTTATTAGTCACATTTTTGGCAGCTTGCCCATACGTGCAAATATATATTTTAGAAGCTCAAATCAGCAGCCAAACCACGCTACATAAAGAAAAAGGAAGGCAGTAAAAGCAAATCTCACAGAATTACATTACTGCTCCCTCCTACCTACAAGAGAAAGTTTTACTGTTATGTCCAGCCAGTCAAACTAATTCCTCCTTATTGCTCACTGGAACCCCGTCCCTTCCATTTCCTCCTAGCCGAACAGCCCTCTTCTGTTCCCCCTCCTCACTTCTTTTTTTCCGTAGATGTTTGCAAATGCATTGTCAGTTGGATCAGACTGCCCTTCACTGGAAAGGGTTCACCACTCACTGCCTGTAACACACAAAGCGCCGCAGCAGCCGGGAGCGCTCTGGCGCGCGTCGCTGCCCGAAGCCCACGCGTGCCCACGGTCAAGAACGTCTCCGCTGAACGCAGTACAGCTTGAGAAGCGGGTGCGCCTGAGAAGTTTAGGGGGACGGCCCAAAACCACGCAGCGCAGAGGATCAGACACAGACCCCAAGGACAAGCAGCCCTCGGGGCAAAACCAGACCGAGTCAGTTGTCGGGTGAAGCAGCCTTTGAGCTGGGGCGGGAGCCTGTCCCGTTGCTCGACTTACGCTGAGTTCAGCGAGACGGGGCTTCTCACGCCCCTCGTGAACGGGCAACCCGGCTCACGGCAGCTCTCGCTCGGGTCCAGCGCGGTGGCACCACGGCAGCTCTCGCTCGGGTCCAGCGCGGTGGCACCATGTGCAAACACTTTACAGTTTGAATGTCACGTGTTGATGCTGACAAGTTCAAGACACAGAAGAGGTTGCTATGGAAACACACGCGATATTGCCTGAAACATAAGGCATCATTTTACATTAAAAGAACCTTGGGCCAACAGTTGCCAAATTAGGTTTGGGGTGGGGAAAAATTAGTTTATCATTTGTTCTCAGATGGAAACATTCTAATTTAGAGACAATGAAACAAAACGTGATGGAAACATTTACATTGTCCATTTGGATTGTTTCCCTCACCTCAGAACACAAAATAATTTTATATGGAAAGACTTTCCTTTGCAGTCCTTATACAGCAAATCCATCTCTACACTCCCATGTGCTGGAGTCTCCATCTAATTTTCCTTTTATAATTAATGAAATCGCTTCAGTGGACAGTCATGTTCTTTGAAGAGTTAATCCTGTAACTCCTCTGTAACCCTAGTTGTCTGGGTATCCACGTTGGCCAACAGAACTGATATAGGGATAGAATTGATCGGAAAGGTGCAGAATTGTGTCCTTGAGCAGTCCAGCGGCTCCCGTCGCTTTATAGACCCCTTTGATAGCCCGTCACTGTCGCACGCTGGCCCTTCCAGGGATCGCTGCGCAGTGGCACCCTTCAAGGACAATCTCTTCCGCTTCATTCCCCTTCCCTCTCAACAAGCACAAGAACAATTTTAAATTCCCCAAACACCAGTTTCAGCCTGCAGACTCCATCAAAAGCCTGATTTTAAAGCACAATTCCCACACACCCATTTCCTCAAAAGAAAAAGAATTCTTTCCAATTAACCTTTCTCATGTAAAACATATAGCCAGAAGAATTTTTTTTCTGGAAACGTTCTATTAAGTAACCACTGGATTTAAAGGGAAGATTTAAAAAAAAGGGGGGAGGTAGGGCTGTACTTCAGCCACTTCATTTTTGGAAGCACAGCAGAAAGTTCGAGCTGATAAGCCTGGGATTGATTCCTTCATCCTCCCCTGTTTTGAGTATCCTGGGAAATTTCATTTTGCCACGGTATTTATTTGTCTTGGGTTTTTGGCCATCATGGAAGTGAAAAATCTACAATTCAACTTAAACATCTGCAATCTGCAGCTGATGCAACCTTCGTGATTTTTGCAAACAGGAGGCCAAGGTACACTCACAAACACAGAAGATGGCATCATGGTATCACGGTGTCATCATCAACATTTTTTCTTGACAACTTTAATAAAAACCTAAAACAAACTGCAGAAAATATTTCTTCATAAGTACCTGAGCAGCAAAGGCGGGGGAAAACTCTTTTTTGCTAACTAAGTTTAAGAGAGAGGATGTTCAGCAGACCCTGGCGAGCCTGAAGACAAACACCTGAAACGGAAACAACCTCGCGAACCGGCATGAGCGCGCTGCCCGCCGTCGCAAACGCATCAGCCGGCAAACAACGCCTGAAAGGAGATTTTAGAAAATTTCTCACTGAGGGTTGTAGTTTCAAAGACACCTAAGGAGAACCGACATCCAAACACAGACGGGCACGTGGTCTCCTCAGAACTTCAGCTTCCACGGTCACAGCTGCACTCCAACACCTCCGACTCGGCGAGATGTGGGGGGTTCCAACCATCCCGCTGTCACAGGGAAACCCCTACAGACGCCTCGTGCTCGAGGGCTGACCCCAGTGTCTCAGCAGTGCCCTGGGCCGCGGAATTCAAGGGCCACTGCTGCCACCCCCGCAAAACGGGTCACAGCAAGAGGAACGAGGAACAGCATTTCGGAGTTTTAAATGCCGGATCATTTTTGCATCCATCCAGCACCACATACAAATTAATGTATTACTGTATTTTTCATCTGTCTGTACATGATTGATTCTGCAGCTAGTTCCATAATGGCCTTTTTTTCTAATGTAACCCGTTTTTATGCAGACCTTCCAGATGTGTGGTACATGAACTTTTCCCCTTACCTTCTAGTTATAGCATCAGTAGCGCTGAAAAATTGTTTCTCTTTTCTTTGGAATCTAGAAACTGTGTTCCTTAAAAACCTTACAGGAATATTCAAGCAAAGTAAGTGTGAATTATTAGCACCTGACTTCAATATCATTTAAAGCCTATCTTTTCCTTCTGCCACACCTCACTTCCCATTTTTTGCTTATTATTACCTTGATTGAATGAACGTGTCTACGGAAACTTGTAAACAGGCAGGACAAATATAAGGAACTTTATAAATTTAGAAATCCATGGTTGTATCTATTTCAAAAGGACTGAGGCAGAGAAATACAGAAAAGCTCATCTGTGAAGATATTGAGACTTTGGCTGCAGTTCACTCAACTTCACAGGGTTCATCACAACAGAATTTGGCTCTCCTCTCTTCTGTTTTCTTCACTGCTAATGGGTACTTTACTATTTAATTAGTGCAGCATGATCCAAATCCCATCAAAGTCAATAAAACTCTTTTCATTTATGTTAACGGGCTTTGGACCAAGTCCTGAATTAGTACCAGAATCAAATAAAACACCCTTAGGAAAAGAATAGATGCACCAAGCTTACACTTTACAGTACAATCTTAAAACCTTCCTAAGGTTTTTACTCACTTTCAAGTGAATCTCATTATTGAACATCTCATAAAGCCAGCTGGACAGACCTTTTTTACCAGCCTGATTAAAGTGTCAGAAGGAATCTAAATGTATGCACTGCTTCTCCATGAAGAACCTTCCCACGATTAGGACAGCAAAAGTTACATATTCCCAAAGTTATTCCTGTGGCTCCCACAATGTGCAAGTACGTGAGGGTTCACCCTGTGGGCAGACGGATTTGGCAATACAACCGTATTTAAAAGGTCCTGCCCCCAGACACTTGTTATTTCTCTGGCACCACCTTATCTGTTGGGCTGCTCTGGAGAAAACCTCACCAACGTGATTAACCCATTAAGGCTACTTGGCCAGACAACATCCAGACCTGACCAAACCACTAGGACAGGCAATGCCCGCCTGAAGAGGGCTCTGTTCAGGGGAGCAGCCAGTACGATACGCAACACAGCTGAATTTCCATAACCACTTTAATCAAATTAGCAGGAGAGAGTACCAGCTATTTCATCACACAGAGAGAGAGGAGGCTTTCTGCTCTTAGACTGTGCCCTAGTCACTGCAGAAATTAATGAGCCACAAAGCAAGCAAAATGATCCTATGTAAACAGGGTTATTAAACCTTCTTCCAATACTTTTGACCCATTTTGGCAATACCAACCAAGCCGCACAAAGCCACTGCATCATTTCATACATAGCAGCATGCTTTAATTGACCAGCACATTGAACATCTAAGCTTTTTGCAAAGTTTGACCACAGAAATCACATCCCACCACTGCTGACTCAGCAGCACAGCCACAGAATACTTTTTAAAATTCCCAAAAGCCCAAACAAAAGAACCAAACCTGTGCTGTTGGTTTGGGCAGGATTTTTTTATTTCACACTAATCCAGCCCAGCAGCACAGCAGGTGGGGAGACAACTTTCCTTGGAAACAGCTCAGGCAGAACATCAACGGAGAAGGAAGAAAATTGAGGGTCAGGATGAGAGGTGCCGCAGTCCCTTCCGGGCTGGAGCCACGAACCCTTCTCATGGAATCAATCGAAGCAGCTCTGGAGGAGGCTGCCCTGCAGCGCACGGGACGCGCTGGCGATGTGCGCACGTGGCTCCAGCTCCCTGCTCCCATCTGCCCAGCGCCTCCGGGCAGCCCTGACTCACCTTACACCATCACGTGTACTGGTCTGGGAGATGCAAGCAGCTCGGTTTGCTCTCAGATGGAGTCAGTATTCCAGCCCTGCCCTGCAGACGAGCAACGGAGGATAAACGGGGACATCGCTTCTTGCTTCATTCTCCCTGCAGGAGGTACTTGTTAGAGGAGAACATTCACTGAACAAGGGTTTCACAGTGTCTTCTGCTCGTCCCTGCTGCAGGGGCTACTCATGAGCTGTTCTCATCACCTGAGCGCTCCAGGGCCGGGGCCCAGCATCTTGCCCTGCGGACACCCACCAGACATTTCTAACTGCCCTTTCCTTTGGCCTTTTTTCTGATCCACCCCTTCCCAAATCACACACAGAGGCAGTCGTCTCGCTGCTCTGAACACTACGCTCCTCCACAGGAACCACGGTGCATTTTTCTCCAGTGAAGGAAGAATTTCCAGCTCCTGAAAAGGAGAGTGGTACCACGCACCAGCCCAGCAGCAGCCCGCGGGGAGGCAGACTTTAAAAAGATGATCTTGGTAGCTTTGGAATTCAAACCCGTTAACTGTGGTGAAGCGCATTAACCACCTCTTGGCAGCAGTTTCAAAGATGGCCATTTGCTCCACATTCCTTGGCAAAGGAATGATGCTGACAAGGTCCCTGGCTCTGGGAAGGCAAGGAGTGAGAACCTACAGCCTCAGCTGTCACCTAGAACCAGCTTCACAAGGAGAAAGCTGCCTCCACGCAGACTAGGAAACACAAGTATTGGGGCTAATCCGGCCAGCGCACCGTGCTGCCCTCTGGCACTGCCTGCTGCTTTCACGTTTCAAGCAGCACCAAAAATTACAAATAGCATCTTGGATTGCCTGTGCAGAACTCTTCTATTCCCAGAATCAACGGTATTGTTCTCTGTAGCTGCCCTCTGATGCTGTGGCCAAACGCAGCAGATAAAGCAGTCCAGGAAGAAAAAGAAAAATCTCTTTATTAGGGACTAAGCCAGGTTCTTAGTGATACCTGAGCTATAATCCATACCTGAAGGGTTTGGAGCAAAGGGAGCCGCCTGACCACTTTTGTCTCTCTGCTTTGCCGCCGCTGTACAAGGCTGGGAAACGCAGACAGGGCCAACTTGCGTGGGTGCTGAAGAAGCTCATGGAGACCAGCTACTGAATAGCAACAGGACTCTATCAAACTGCAGGCAACCTGCACTCCTCCTATGGCCAGTGCCAGTGGTGACGGATATTCTTCTGATAAGCATGACAGAATGCCCCCAGCAATATTCACTGGCTGGTTCACCCAAAGATCAACTTTAACAGAACTTTGTTTAGTGCTTTTTTAAAAGGCTGGGCAAAAGGCTGGCAAGGTAGCATGGAGACAAATGGGCAGCTTTATGACGAGGTGCTCAACGTGTGCCTCTGTCACTGTGTTCTGCTCCCTCACGACACTGCAGCGCCACGGAGAAGCTGTAAGGTCACTTCTACAAATTAGAAGTAGTCAAAAGTGCAACTTCACTGAAGCATCTCAAGGCAATCTCAAAACTTCTGTGAGTTTCCAGCTTGGTAAATGTTCCAGCGCTTTCTAATCCATGTTCAGTTGCTCTCTTTGAGCGCTAACAACTCCTCCACAAAGCAGCCTACAGAAGATCAGAACTTCCTCAGAGGAGACAGGAGCCAGTTTATCTTCATCGCTCTTCCAAAGGACACTTTAAAGCCAAATCTCACCATTTGTCACCAACAGCATATAGGTCACCAAGTAGCCTCTTCAGATGAGGTTCTGCCTCTGACTCTGCCTTTTTAATTAAGGATGTGATGTCCTAACAACAAAATAAAATTTAAACTTAAGGATTTGGATTTGCAAGGATTAACTCCTTGCAAATGTCAACATTGTACTAAGTCAAAACAATGGACTCAGTGACATGGAAGATATAGAGAGAGGATTAAATTTTACCTGATAGGTCTTGGACATCAGTGAAAAGTGGTCTTAATAGAAACAAATATAAAATGAAAAGAGAAAAAAACAGGTTTCCCACAGCGGCATAGCTAGGACATACTGTAGGACCTGCAAGCAGTGATTCACTACTCCAAAGCGATATCCTTGGGTTCAAAACTGCAAGGAGCTCGTTCTGGTCGTGCACTATAAAAACGTTACCTGGGTACAGGCATTTCTTAGATCCACAAGCCAAAGCAAACACCTCTCTCTATCTCCCCGAAGGAACATAAAATCACCAGAAACAGCTAAACTCTTCAAAGACCTAAGTATATCCACCACGGATTAATTTCACACTACTAACATCCTATTTATTCAATAATTCTGCCAGTGTTGTCATGATTTCTGCAGGCTTGCATGATAACATGAAAATGTCACAAAAATTAGGTCAGAATGGTAACTCGGAGACAGGAAGCCGTGAGGCCTTCAGTGAGCCCACGCTTTTGCGTGAGAACAACCAGTGCTCACGGCTGTGTCTTTAACCCATCTGCCCATTCGTGACCAAGGACTCCGAGAACCTGCAGGGACGCCGGGATCCCTGGTCTCCTCTTCCAATGCACTTTGCTATTTCCAAGTACGTAAACCAATCCTGAAGGCATTACTTAACAAAATCTCATGTCAATAGTGCGTACGCATTCGCAGATCTTGGGGGTCCTGCTGCCTCCCAAGAACGAGTGCATCTCTTTGCAAACCATGGTATCCTGCAATCCAGACTGTTGGCACGTCACCAGAAGAGTGTGAAAACATCTCATTACATAAGGCCAGGTCCTCAGCTAATGCAAAGTGACAGAGCTCCCAGAAATCCATCGAGACACGATGATGTGGATTAGCAGAGGTTTGGCTCATTATAATTGAACGGACCCAACTTCTGATTTCCCATCTAGTGACAGATTGTTGGAGTCCTGACCACCAGAATCTCAGAGGGCAATGGGGAGTTGAAAGGAGATTGCATCAGAGAAAGTAAACTCCAGTTTGGCTGAAAGCATGCTTACGATCCAGGAGCTTCAATCAGCTGTTGAACAGATGTGCAGTTAAGAGTTCTTCTCATGTTGCTCTCTCTTATGACTTGGGTTTCTTTGGTTGGCGGGTGCTGGATGTGGCATTTTGGGGGTTTTTTTGCAAGTGATGCTACTTTTATTGAGGTCAGAGCTAATAATCTCAGACAGGCAGAGAAAGCTCTTCCCACCATCACACCTCCAGCAGTGCGGAAGCAAAGAGGCGCAATCTCAGTAAGCAGGAAAACGTTTCTCCTTTCTGGCCCCATCTTCACAGGAAGAAAGAGACAGAAGAGCTGTCAGAATGAGCCTGCAAATTCAAGGCAGCTGGAATTGCCTCATCGTCCTGGCATGGACAAGAGGAGGGTTTCTTCTGATCCCTCCCCCTGGCTTAATGCATCACCTCTCCTGTGGTGGGGGTGCGGTGTGAGGCAGAAGGGGAAGAAGGTTTAGCAGAGCTATTTCGGGTTTAGAAGCATCCCATATATCCAGCATATGGGATATAAACAGCAATGGAAAAGCTGCACCTGAGCCTCTCCTACTCACCTCCCTCACCCCCACCACCGCACCAGAGGACAGAGAACAAGGTGAAGGACAAGGTTATGATGTGGAATACTCCGTGGCCTGCTCTTTGTCCTGAATTCTTCGCTAATCGACCTGCCCATACAAAGCCAAATGAAGCCAGTGCAACTGAACCCACTCACTTCAACAGCTTTGGAACAAACCCAAAGATCATCCACTTGCCATAGGACCTCCTAGGCCCTCATGCAAAATGATGCTGGACCATGACATAAAAATTGACATAGATCTGTTTCTTCTGTGTGATTCTCTGTTTAGATAAATGAAATATTCTACTGTATTTTCATAGGTTCAGCATTTTTATTCCCTTTTATAAGATGTGTATGATTATTGCTGCCCTTAATTTAACTGCAGTGAACTAAAAACTTTGTTTTCATAGTACATTCATTACCCTTTCCTACTGAGGAGTTTACACAAACCCAAAACATCTTGTAAATTGTCTTATTTTTCTTTGCTTGTCTATTACTTATTCAGACTGAGCTTCATATTCCTCTGTCAGTGGTAAATCATCCTTTGATTAATCACATTTTTACACTTACTGCTTATGTCAGCCTTAACGTGCCGTAACTTTGCAAACAAATGTAACATTGACAGACACCTTTAGCATTTATTTGGGAATTAAATATTTTGGTTTACTGATTAATGGTGGATCTGCCATTTTCACAATGAAACCTAACACTATTAGGGAACTCTGATATCAAGCTTTGCTATAAATCTGAAATCAACCCAAATTCATCCCTAAAACATCTTCATCCCTGAGCTCCTTATTGGTATTGAACGGAGGTGGTACAAAAATTGTGCTTCTGGGTTTTGGGGGTTTTTTGTTCCCAATAGGTAAAAGGTCGTGACCTTAGTTAGCTTCACACTGTTCTACAGAGGGGTGTTTTGAAAAGTTTCAAAGCCGAATTTTTACCTAGCTATTACTTACTTTGTTCAAGTATATGATAATTTGTAGACATTTTCAGCCTTGGAAGCTTCAAAGCCTGCCAGCTTCCAATATAACTCCCGTCACGTGGGAGAGTGCTGGCACATGGAAGACTCTTGGCCCAGCTCAGCTGTCTTCATCATCAGGTAGTGATTATTTCTCAAAGTCTGTTTTTTAAATACATTCTGGTTTGCAGAATGCTTTCCAAACAACATCTCTCACATTCCTTCCACAGCTCCTCTGCTTGGGGAAAGAAAGAAGCCCAGCAATTTTAATACTCGAAAGAATCGAGAAGTATATTCTTCTGCATATGAGTTGGAAGAACATGATTTACCCAAAAGCCATCATTTAAAACAAATAAAACCACTATTAAAACAGTAACCACAGCCTGTGCTGCCACCTATGCTTAGTTAATCTCTGCATTTTCTGCAGGCTCTCTTCCACTTCTGAACTACAGGCTCTGTCCTGCAAACAGGTCTGTGCTTCAGCTGATGCAATGGCCATCGACACTGCCCTTGCGCCAGCCCTGGGCGCCAGACACGACGATGGCAGAACGCGCAAGGTGCATCTCCTTGGAGCAGGTACTGGATGTCAGATCTGTCTTTTGCATGTGGGGGAAAAATCAGCAAAACTAGCAAGTCTTTGGAGTAAAATCTGTGCCTTCCCATCTTCCCTTCTAAATTTTATCATTTTACTTTATCATTAAAATTTAAATGGTTTATTACTATGTTTAGTTCTTGAAATATTTTTACTCCCAAGAAAATAAGCCTTGTCTTTCCTGTCGAACTTGCTGTGTTATTTTGACTTTCTCCATCTTATACTGAGTACAACGTTCATTACGTCATGCCAAAAAGCACATGTTCAGAAGCACAACTTGAACAAGCAACTCCTTCTCCGGGCCAAATTGTGCACTGAATCTGCGGTCCCTGTCCTTCAGGGTGCATGGTGTGACGGTGCCTTTGGGTGGCTAACGCATGCCCACGGACATGCTGGAAGCTGCTGCTGCCCCCAGCAGCCCACAGGGCACGGGGGAGCAGGCGGGCACGAGAGAGGGACCACCCAGCAACAGAGGGAAGCAGGCACCACCGCGGGCTGAGAGATCCACACTCGGGGCTCCTGCAGAAACATGCTGGACCGGGTACAAAATTCCATCACTCCTGCCGTTTCAAGGACTGGTTCTCCCAAGCACTGCAAGTGATGGGGTAAAAGAAGAGAGGTCAGGAGTTGCTGCTGGCCAGCCTGCTAGTTAGCCATGCAGTTTCTTCTCCTCCACACGTCAACTTCATTATTATTACAGTGGTAGTAAATCAGAAAACACATTAGTAAGGGCCTAAAGACTCGGGGCCTACATCAAGATGTGGCATTGTGCCATCCTAAAACCTCAGAAAGACATTTTGCTTTTGTATCTTTTAAAGACCAGTTTAAATGTTGACTGGGTACTTCTTTCTAGTTTTCTTGCTTCAAAATCTCATAGAAATAGCTCATTAAAGGGCAACAGCAGCTACCTATAGTCAATACACCTAGTGAAGAGAAGTAACTTAAATGCATTAAATTAGCTCTGTCTAGTTACAGATAGAAGGAGCTCTTCTTATCCACAAAGATACCAATGATGTTCGCAGACTCCTTCTCATTGCAGGATTAGCAGGTTTCACACTTAATTTCAGTAGCAAATGGATTGCAATCTGTCCCCTGAGGTAAAATGCTGGGAAAAAGTGGTCTGACGCTGTAACAAAATTCAAACACAGAGGTGGCAACTATGGAAGAAGTTAAAGGGAATGACCGTAGGAAGGAAGTTGAAGGAGCTTTATTTGTAGTTCACCACATCAAAAGAAAAAATAAACTCATACTTTGCAGGTGTAAGAGTCAGAAACTATCACGGACCTCGGGCAACTGCAACCTCCACATTCTCCATGGAGAGATGCACAAGTGAAGAATTAATCGTATTTATGTATTTTGAAGATAAAGGTCACAAGTGCAGCAAGAAAAAGAGGCAAAACATTAAATTTTATATAAATCAATATGAAGGGAGTAAGAAAGAATATAAACCTGAAGGGAACGCTGATAAACTGTAACACACTTAGGATACCAAGACCAAAGAGTAACAGCAAGTTGTACAAACTAGACTTCAATTTTAGCAAGGCACAGCTTTGGAAAGCAAACACATTAGTAGATACTCTCCTACAAGGGACATGAAGGAAGAAAAAAAAGGCAAGTATCTAAATTAGTGGCCAGGGCAGGTTCTCCCCTGTGGCATCAGAGAGGCTGAAACGGTACTGAAGTTACCACGCTCAGCGACTGAATCTCCCCCACCTGAGGTGCAGCCAGCCCACACAACACATGCCAGTGGACAAACTCTCTCAGAAGTACATGCAGGACAGGAGACATCCCTGCCTCTTACTTTATTTTTACCATTCTGCAACTTGCCTTTCCTTTCTGACTGCTTCTCCCACCCTTCTTTCCACCATCAGAATGATTCTTCTCCTCCCCGCAGCAGCAAACTCCATTCCTTTCCCTGATCCCATAATGCTCCCCTCCAAAGGAGGCAGAATTTTATTGCAAAGTACAAAAAGCGTCAAGCAGAGCTGCAAAGTGGAAAGCCATCATCCGCAGAGCAGAACAGTTTGTTTGTCCAAAGCTGCAGTTCCAACTTCTGATGCTCAAGGGCACAAGTCAGGCTCCCGTAAACAGACCCATTTCAAAGTCATGAGAATAAGGATGCGGTCTGGCGACAGAGCTTGGGTCTATCTGTAACTGAAGGAGCAATCTCACTTTCCTCCTGGGCCCAGCCGAGGGCGTTTCCACAGTCATCCCTCTACCTGCATAAACGTCCATCCCACCCCACAGAGAACCAGTTCCGGCAGCGGGTCACTGGTTTGGCCGCTCACCCACCGGGCTAGCGCACAGTGGAGGAAGAGGGGCAGGGTGCCGGAGCAAGGGCGGGCTGGGAGCGCGCACGGGCAGTGGCGCGGGGAAGAGGATTACCCCTGTCAGTAGCAATGAGGTGTCAAGATCTTGACTGTCTGTACTGTAAAATGACACCTCCAAAACAACACACTTGGGATGATTTTCACTGGCCTGGTGACTTCTGAGACTTCAAGAAACACAACTTACGTTTCTCTGTCTTTTCCTTGAGGGAAACTCTTTACTTGAAGACACCTACTTTAAACATAAAACAGTTACTTAGAAGAAAACATTAAAAAGTCGATGCTGAGATTCACACTTATGACTCCAGGAACCCCAGATTTGAGGAAAGTACCAGACATTTTGAGACCTGGGAATAACTCAGATGATCTACAGCAGAGACTGCGATTTAGATGTGAGGAAGCAACGCGCTCATCAGCACTTGAAGAGGACGCTCTCCTTTTCAATGTTACAGTTTAATAGAACAGTGCTGAAAATAGCGTGTGAAATGTGGGCCTTTCATTTTGCAGACTATTAAAACTGGGAACCCGCTGTGTCAAGACTCTGCAAACAAAGATGAATTTAAAACACACACAGATAAAGAGGCTAAAGAAACCAGATGTGATGTGTTAAAGAACTTACCGAAACTTTGGAAGACGGGAAGCGATAAAGGGAGAAAGCGATTTGAAAAAGAGGGCACGCACCTCAGAGCTATTCATGGGAAGCAAGCACAAGGTTGTGCAACCTCTACAAGAGACTTAGGACATGCTCCCTGATTCTCTGTTTTAATCAGACCCAGTATGAGAAACGTCCTAGTGTGCAATTAACTAATGGCATGACCCGCTTACGAAGCAACAGTCACCATTAATAGAAGGTGCTCAGAAGTAGGTTGAATAAACTACTAGTGTGACCTACGGAGAAAAGGTCCTGCTCCGTGCAATAGCTAGAATTCTGGTTGATCCAAAAAAATATTTCCCAACCTTCTGTAGCAAAAGGTGAACGTGTAATTAATTTGAAATGTGGGAATGCCTTGCCATTTTCAAGAGTCTTTACTGTAAAACTCTCAGGGAACACTGGGACACCTTGGAGCACCATGAGGAAGCACTGAGCTGGCAGCTAAGTAAGCTAAGAGCACTTTTCAAGGCGCACACCTTTGGAAGCTGTGGAGGGACAGACTTCTCAAAATAGAGGTTCTGCTTACCCCAGAAGGTAATTATGACCTTATATTTGGATCTTTCAAGGTGGAAAGTAGAAGGAGCCATTAGGCACATTTTCTTGGATGTACATGGTTTAATATTCTGGTTGGAAAATGAGTTCTTGTGTGGTGGAAGAGAGTAGTACAGCTGAGATACCACCACAATGAGGACGATGCAACACAAGGTCAAACAGGGCATAAGGAAATACCTATCTTTTATCCAAAGGCCTGCAACATACCACAAATATACCAGTTTTGATTGCCTGAGGATATTCTGTCCAGATGGTGTCCACCTGTATGATGTAGGAAATTACTTACTCTGCTCTCAGATAAAATGTAGGTGAGATGATCCATGCACAAAAGATGCAAAGAAAAAACACAGTACTTAGTGATGACAGAGTCTCTTTTAAGGACAATTTACTCCAGTTAGAGGCTGAATCAGTGTTCACACCCTCTGTGTTTCAGACTGTAACATTTAAAAGGGAAAGCCTCTGCCATTTACACAGCAGAAGGGGGTGTCCAACCAGGCTAGAGTTGGCCAGGAACACGAACAGGAGAAACCCAGAGAATGGGTTACGAAGCAAAGTCTGTCCTGTGAGAATGCATGGATATGCTGGAGTGTTAGGCATCAAAACAGCTCCATTGCTTTCTGTCAGGCAATGCAGGTCTTTTACATCATGTGTGTGGAAGCGGATGTGAAGTCAAGCTCTAACTATGCTAAAATTTATATACATGCTTGGCTTAAACACGTAGAGACCCCAGCTGAATTCAAAAGACCATGTGGGTTAATGGAGATCCCACCCTAACAATCTGCAGAGGAAGGGCTGCTGTTTTCTTAAAGAGAATAACTTAAATTTTGTTCTGTACTGTCACAGGAAGTATTTGCATTCCTCCTGCCACCGTATTATAGTTCTACTTGTCCAAAAAAAAAAAAGCTCACAGTGGGTTTTGCCATTACACAAAAAACAGATGGCAACTCTGGTTTGCTTTTGTTTTACCTTAAAGAGAAAATGCTCCCAAATGAAGCATATGCCAAATCTTAATCCACTAAAAATGGATGCAACCCAATCATAATGGAAATGCTAAGAACTTAGAATACAAAAAAGAACTACTGGAATATTTTGTGGCAGGCATCTGTTTTAAGTGTCAGGCACTTGACCTGAACAGACTTTGAAGACAATACTGTGCTACCTTGAGTTCTGCTTTCCTGCTACATCACAAACCAGTGTAATCCAAAAAACAGAGAAAACAGAAACTAAACTAAATTGTAAATCCATATGAAAGCAGGAGATGGATGTCTGAAAAGAAAAATAACACGGTTATATAAGCACGTCCATCTTCTTCTGGTACACCCATTGGGAGCAGATCCTTCACCCTCTTTTCCAGGTAAATTACATGATCCACCTAAGGTGAGTTAAAGTCAACTTCAGCTCTGTGGCCAGTCCCAAGAAAGCATCTCTGTCAGGAAGGTATTTAAGAATATAACCCTAAAACTCACTGACTTCAAGGAGCTCAAGCTCATGCTTAAAGTGAAACAGGATTATACTAAGCAAGGAAATGTCTTCAGGAAGGGAGGGAACGTGGTAGGAAGGAGGGGGAGAATATTCCCCCAGGAAGGCAAAAGGTAGGCATTTCACATGGGTACTTGGAAGTGCTCTCAGGAAACACCATTGACTGAATCTGGAACCTGGGTTCCTACATGTACTATTTACATGATGTGCCTAAAATTAGAGTATATGAAAACTTCCCTGTAAAATAAAGACCGCAGAAAATAAAATTGTTCCATTATCTGATTTTAAAGCAGTGAGGAGAATACCAGTAATACAAATAATGTCTAAAAAGTCTTGGGACAACTGACAGGCATCCACTCACATTAACAGCAGCCAAAGCACCAGTCAATTCCTGAAGATTCATGACTGGCCAGTGAAGTGAACACCACAAACCCACCCAGGCCAGTCCAGCACTACGGTTAGTACTGGGATTGGGCATGGGTCTAAAAAGCATTGCTGGCTTCCCCAGCATTTCTAGAAGAAATAGCATCTGGGCAAGCAGCCAGCCAAAAGGCTTCTCTCGAACAGTTTACAAAGGTTATTACAGCATACAGTAAAGACTGAAATGTTGCAGAGCAAACCCTGCCTATTTCATCACATAAGAAGAAACACTTATGCCCATTATACCAGTAAGGCGACTCTGGCTTGGTACCCCAAAACATGCAATGCTTACAGTTCCATAAGAGAACATACAGCTATAAGTGTCCTGAATAGCTCACTTTCTATACATCCACTTCTAATAAATTCCCATTTTAATGACAATATAGTGACATTTTTGGACAGCTGATATTTGAACTTCTAAAAAAGGGAGAGGATGATACTAATGAAGCAGACCTAAGAAATCATGCTGTGTTATTGATGATCCTCTGTTCACTTCAGTGGGTGCTAGATCATACTGATTATTCAACATGAAGCTGTGATCCTCAGTCTTTTACGAACCTGTCAGTAAGTTTGGCTCTGCACTGCAGCCTAATTTAATCATGTGCTCGTTATCCATACTAGATGTGCTGTTAATACTGTGTTTCTCCTGTTTCTGCTCATGTTTAAGCACACATTCTAGCCCACACGCTAGAAATGTTACAAGAAGGCTGAGAGTTTATGTCTCTGAACTTCCACAACCAAACAGTGCCATCCTGTCAACCTGAAGAAGACATTTTTGGCATATCTGCCTCAAGTATTGCAGAAATATTTATCAAAATAAGAAATCCAGATTCATAAAGAGGAGTTCTACAACGGCAGGTTCATCTGCTGGGGTGAAGAAAGGGAGTTCCCATAGTTCAGGCACTAATCCGGAAGGACTGCCATAATCCTAACTCTTTATTGGTTTATGGCATTTTTACAGCCTCCGAGCACTTCTCCTTCACAACTAACCCTTGGAGAGGACAGCCAGCTTCCTCATCCTCCAGCTGCATCCACAAGCAAGGATCTGGCCAAGGACCAAGAATGTACTCAAAGTTCAATATCTTCCACAGCAGTCTGCAGGCCACTGACAGTGGACCACGTTGGTTCTGCCCACTCAGTGGAAAATTAGTCTGAATGCTAGCATGCCGACCAAGATGATATACCATGTTGTCCAGAGTGGCTTTATCTTAAGTGGAAAAGCTTTCACAAAACTTTGTTTTTAATACGGTAAAAATCACATCCAGAATTCAGAAAGCTGTTCAAAAGGCTATTGATCAGCTTTAACTTTCCAATGATTTGTAAAGACCCATTTAGCTCTAAAAACACACCTAGACTGCATACTTCAGTTCTCTTCAACTGCCTCTGATTTGATTTTTAGGTCAATAAATCTAATTTTGTCACTGACTTCCATTACAGAAAACTGGGAGGACCCAAACTAACTGTGCAACTCCTCAGTCAGGCAGCAGCTAATTCTGCATATGCATTCACTGTACCTTTTCATGGTTTAGAATAGTTACAGATTAAAATCCTTCATCACTTATAGTACAGTTCAAAAATCTGTTTGCAGATCTACTATTTTAATGTAAACACCTTCCAACAACTTCTCATTTTGGCAATACCAACACCACCAGACAGCCTCTTCTCAGACAAGAACTGGAAAGACACAATTGGCAGTAAAGTGCAAACCGAAGGGGATGTTCAGGGGAAATAACACCAGAAGTTGGCAAGAGTACAGCTGCATTCACTGACTTGAACCAGATTCAGTCAACAAAAGTTTGCAATGTAAAGATCAAACTATGAAACTTCAATTCAAATATTATTTCAGTCCTAATGTCTGGATGCAAAAGCTGGAAGCCCACAAGAAGCACAGACAGATGTCAAACCACCTTCAAAAGCAAGCACTTCAAGAAAACACCAGGAATTAAATGAAGCAAGTTTGTAACAAAAAATGATAACACGTGTCAGTTGACAACTCAGTTGTCAGAGAGCTCCATCATCCCCATCTCCAGAGTAATCTAGAAAAGGAGGTGGAAATACTTAGGGCATGTTAGGAACATTGGCCATGGCGTGTATTGTTAGGCAACTGAAAGAAAATCCATGATACTACGGAATTTTTGCACTGAAGTAAACTAGGTGTGAATAAAAAAAAGGGCACAGAAAAGCAGTTGAGAATCGCCTTGTCCATGTCTTCATTCACTTCTGAAATACCAATAAACCTGAGAATAACATACAGCCCAGTGGCCTCTAAGAATCTCTTGCTAGCAATACCCTGCTCCAGAGACTCTTCAAGACTCCTTGCAAACACCAGAAATGAAAAGGTAAACCAAGAGACAGTTAAGTGCAGTATTAACCTCAGTGCTCATTATTGCTGTCCGTGGACCAGTGGCTTTCGTGGAACCACGAGTATCATTTCTGGCAGTTTGTGTAATTCTGTTGGTATCTGTTCTAAACTCTCCGCCCACAAGACAGAAACTGAGATGGAGGGAACAGGTAGAGATGGAACATGGTACCCAAAGGATTGGAGGTCAATTTGCTGTTCCACAACAGATTTACTGCACAATCTCAGGGAAATCATTACGGCCTGATGCTTAAAGGTACTGAGGTAATGCTTCCTGCAGGAAGGGCTTCAGTGACCTGGGCAAAACCAAACGTGGTCTCCGCCCTGCAACATTTACAATGCAGACACGCACTGAAGGAAACACTAAGCCATTCCCAAATGTATTAGCAGAATCACAGAAGCTGTGGTGCCATGCAAGAACCAGCGTGACATCCAGATTAGAATATGGCAGCTCCCATGCTAGACCAGCTCTCTTGCTTCTTCTAATGGAAACGAGAAACACAGGTTGTGGATACAGGTTGAAAACTGAAATTTTTCTGGTAGCTTTCTGGATTATAGCTGATTATGAGTGCCACTGAACTGACGCCTGGCTTCGTTCCCTCGCATTTGAGAAGTTATTTACAACAGCGGAAAGAGCAGCATTTTCTAAACAGTTTGTCATTTACACATGCAACATGAGGTCTTGGAGTTTAGACCTTTATCCATACTTTGGCTTTAACTCCTGTTGTAGTTTATTATAACTCTCTTCTTCAAATACAAGGAGTCCACAGCCAGGCCAACGCCAGGAGGAAGAAGGACAAGCTCCCCTGCTGCCCTTACAGTCAGCACCCATGCTGATGAGACGAGCCGGCACAAGGCAAGCAGCAGCCATCAGCAGGACCTTCCTCCACCTTTCAGCATGGATGAACGAGGAGGAAGAGCTTTGGCTCCACCCCGGTTCCGCAATGGCCAGAGCAAGTAAATTTTGCCTTACACAAAATGATCTGTGCTGGGTATGGGGAGAGCAAAGCACTTCTGCTTCCCCACCAGAGGCAGGCCTGCAGCCTCATATTCCGCCTTCTGAATTGTTCTTCTTGCTCAGCCCTGGTGTTCCTGTTGCCCTCAGACAGCTGCCCACATCAAACAACTGCAACATTAAAACCTGCTTCTCAAAACGGGAATGCACATGGCTAGGAGAAACCACAGGAAAGGAAAGAGTAAGGGGAAAAGTATTTGATTCCCTTCCATTCTCAGAGCCAACATACTATCTCCATACATGTTATCTTCTTGGCACATCAAATGAACAACTTCCTATGATTAAACAAATAGAAATACAACTGACTCATACTGGCTTTTCAGGCAGAGAGCAGAATGCATTCGAATTAAGTAATCTCAGAATTATGAATTCTAAAGGGTATAGCAAGAAAATATTGGCTGGGTAAACTGTTCATTATCAAAAACATAGCCCTTTTCTCACTAAACAAACTGCTGTGCAGTAATTACTGTTCAAACGACAGTAGGACAGTGTAGTATGGCAGGGACAGTTACAGTTTGACTGCTGAACATGCACTCCAGAACCGAAAGCTGCAGCAAGTTTTAAAACCAGGGAGCTGGTTTGCTTGTACAGCTCGCTCTTCTGCGACTTCCCATCAATCACTGGATTAGGCAATGAAACTCGGCGAGTGAAAGACCCATGAAAACAGACTCTAAATAAATTAAAATTTTGAAGGGCAAAACCATATTTTACCTATCAAATTTGTTTCCAGGGCAGTCCTGCCCATTATTCAGGATTAACTCTTCTAAAATTTCCCTTTGCAGACTGGGAGGGAGAAGTGGAAGAAGATGCCAAGAACGTGCCAACTCATCCTTCGTTTCAAAGCGACGGGCACCTCAAGCAACTTCACCACAAATCCACATAAATCCTGGCTTCGGCTGCTCTGTTCCAGAGCGGCTACCACCGAGCATGTGCTCCAACTTGTAGTGCCGCTGCCTGTAAGGCAGCGCCTGGTGCCGCGCAGCTATTCCCACACAAGGGAACATTAGTTAATTTGCATTCACAGTTACCATATGAGGTGTGAGTTTCTGACAGTCCACACATTTTATATTTAAAGACTGTAGGAAATTAATGTAATTATCTCTGATATAATAACAAAAGCAACTTACCAGCCCATCACAATTGCTGATAGCGACTGAAGCGTTTGGCAAATCGGTGATATCCCCAACGTAAAGGCAATTCCCATAGAGAGGTTCAATGCGAGTCTCATCAGAGTCCTCCTGCCATTCCACTGTTGCTCCAGGGGCCACAAGCCTGGAATTTGGCCGCAACCTGAAGTGAAACTCTCTTCCAAAAACAGTGACATTGTAAAATATTTGCTCATTTGCTGCTTCATGTTGCAAGTCCTCTGCAGCTCTCCTGAAGCGTGCTTTTGGCGGTCCAGACACCAAGTGGGATAGGAACCTGCCCTCTGAATCGGTGCTGGTGGGGATGACAAGGCTGTACTCCTCTATATTCCTCAGAACTGGATCTTTACAGGGAGAAAGCAAGAGAGGAGAGAGATACTAGAACTAAACATATCCTGATGCCGCGGGATTTTTATTCCATTATTCATTAGCACAGCAGACACTTACATAAGGCAGATGGACACTGCACTCTGCGCAGGCACCTCATTCGCCAGCACAAAGAGTGCAGAGTTCCTCCAAACTTGCCTTTTGCTCCCCAAACACCAGACGGCAGCGTGACACCCCCCCCCCCAAACCCGGCAGGGACCCCGCGCTCCTGCCCATGCAGCCGGGGGGGGTGTGTGTGTGTGTGTCCTGCCACCCTTTGCCCACGCAGCCGGGACCCCGCACCCCTGCCCAACCGGTCGGTGCCCGGGTCGCCTTAGAACTTTGGGGCTAGCCAGGTGGCCACCGGCGACGAGGGGCTGCTCGGAGGCACAGGGGTAGGGGCCAGGCGTGCAGGTGTCCAGCCTGCAAGGGCAAGGCTCGCCCCTCGAACCGGCCCCGGTGCGGCGGGGATGAGCCGGCTGGTGATGGGGACGCCACGGGCAGCGACCGGCTGCGGTGTCCGCGGGAGCCCCGGCGATTTTGGACGGCGGCGACGGCCGAGGCAGACGAGCTGCCGTGTGCTTCGTCCCGCACGGCGAACTCCAGGCAGCGAGCGCTGCCCGCCGGGGCCGGCCCCCGCCCTGGGGCAGCCAGCGGGCGGCCGCGG